>CAUYLG010019700.1:0-97330 GCA_963573385.1 Cacajao melanocephalus
ATGGGAAGAAAAGCCAGATATAGGTGAAGGGGAGGAAAGCAGCAAATCACACTGCCGTGTGTGTACCTATGCAACAATCTTGCATGTTCTTCACATGTACCCCAAAACATAAAATACAATAAAAAAAAAAAGAAAAAAAAAAGAAAATATGTCCCTATTCTCTGTCATTGTGTTGTAGGGTTTTAAATGAAAGAAATGTAGAGTATGTGCAATAGGATGTTTGTTTTGTTTGCAAAGA
The DNA here is from genome assembly GCA_963573385.1 of Cacajao melanocephalus. Classification (NCBI taxonomy): domain Eukaryota; kingdom Metazoa; phylum Chordata; class Mammalia; order Primates; family Pitheciidae; genus Cacajao; species Cacajao melanocephalus. Next base: position 239 of record CAUYLG010019700.1, read on the forward strand.
GGAAATAAAAGATATCAACCAAAAAAAAAAAAAAAAAGAAAAAGGCACATGTTAGGGCTTCTATTTTGAATTCCTGCTCATGCTTAGATCTAGGGAGATTCTGTTGCTGGTTGTAATGGCTACTGTCTTTGCCTAGAACTTCCATTCTAATTCCTCTCACCACCTTGTTCTAGCAAGAGACTCTGATACTCTGACCACAAAGATGAAATACAGTTTTTAGAAACCAACACTGTACCACATGCATTGGCAACAGTATTTGATCCAAGGTTATATTTGTGACCCTAACCATTCAGACAACTTTCCAGGAATCTTCTAAAGAAGTTGACTGAGAATACTATCTATCCTCTCTATTTACAAAGGGTGAGGATGTGGCCCTTGATGGCATAGGGCCATACCCTTCAGCAAGGAATGTCATGAGGAAATGAAGCTGATGCATTGGAGAAATTTCGGGATACTAAAAGACCATGAATCTAATTGCCATCAGGTCCTGAGCTCCAGGTCCTGGTATGCACCTTTTTCTTTGATTCAATAAGGTAACAGCTTTTCCTTAACCTAAAGTATTCGGCTCACTATCACTTGGAATCCCATGAATCCTAACAAAGGGGCCAAAATTACAAATCCCAATAGAACAGGTTCTATGCTGACTGTTATAAAAATTTTAAAAAATCAGAATCAGACTAGGAGAAATTTTTTTTCAAATCACGTCTGATAGAGAACTTCTATGTAGAGCACACAAAAAAACTCTTAAAGCAAACAACCCAATTAAAAATGAGTAAAGGATCTGAACAGAAACTTCATCAAAGAAGATATATAGATGGCAGATAAGCACATGAAAAGATGTTCAACATCACTAGTTATTAGGGGAATGGAAATTAACTCTCATACACTGGGGCCGAGAATGTAAAACAGTATATCACTTTGAAAACTGTTGGGAGATTTTTTAAACATTAAATGTACATGTACTGCATTTGTTTGCTTGGGCTGCTGTAACAAAGTACTATAAACTGGGTGGCTTAAGCATCAGCAATTTATTATCTCACAGTTTTGGAGGATAGAAGTCCAGGTTGGTTCCTTCAGAGGTCTGTGAGGAAGGAGCTGTTCCAGGCTCCTCTCTGGCTTCTGATGGTTGACTGGAAATCTTTGGCACTTCTTGGCTAGAATCATAACCCCAATCTCTACCTTTATCTTTATATGGCATCTTCCCTGTGTGCACGTTTTTGTCAAAATTTCCTTTTTTATAAGAATACTAGTTATATTGGATTAGAGTTTATCATCATGACTTCATTTTAACTTGATTACCTCTGTGAAGACCCTATTTCAAAAACAGGCAATTCTGAAGTACTCGGGGTTAAAACTTTAACATGTTGTTTTTGAGGAATATAATTCATCCTATAATATTTACCATACAATTCAGCCATTCAATTCCTAGGTATTTGCCCCCCAAAATAACAACATATATTCACATATTCATAGCCACTTTATTCATACTAGCCAAAAACTAGAAAGAAACCAAGTGTCCATCAATAAGTAAATGGCTAAATAAATTGTGGTATATCACATACACAATAGAATATTACTCAGCAATAAAAGTGAATTAACTATTGATACACACAATGATGAATAGCAAAACAAATTATACTGAGTAATAAAAGTCAGAAAAGAGAAATACATCTTTTGTGACTCCACTTACATAAAACTTAAGAAAGTTCAAAAAGATTTATAGTTACAGGAAGCAGATCAGTAGTTTCCCAATGATGGCGGAGAGAGTGGGAAGGGTTAAGAGGGAACGATTACAAAGGGAAACAAGGAAACTTGCCCTTATAACAGATTTGTTCACTCTCTTGATTGTGGTGATAGTTTCATGGGTTTATACATACATGAAAACTTATCAAATCAGGCACTTTAAAAATATACAGTTTGCATGTCAATAATACCTCATCAAGCTGTTTTTTTTTAAAAAAAAAAAAAACAACAGAGGTGTTTTTTAAAAAATATAAAGCAGGGCACCTGGTAATACAAACAATAAGACACTGTCATGCTAATCTAGTGATTTTATGAGGCATTTGAGACATCTTCAAGAAATGCTACACCAACATTTAAAGATAAGATATTAATGTTTCACAGTAGTTATAGTCTTGGATCACCATCTAAGATAACATAAAAGATGCTACCAACTAAAAGAGGTATGGTGCTTTAGGCTGGAGGAAGAATACATATAAACACTGACTGCCTTGCACAACTGAAGTGAAAAGGGAAAATGCTACAGCAAAAGGAAGAGCTTTCAGGCTGATTCGTCCTATCAATGCCAAAGCAGCTCATTTATTCAACACACATATACTGAGCTCAAGCAAGTGCCCCAGCTTTAGAAGTTATGATGAATCAGATGTGCTCCTTCTCTGTAAGGGGCTTCTAATCTGGTGGGAAAGGGGCAGAGACCACACGTTCTTAACTTACTAGAGCACCGTTTCATTAAGGTTCTGTGAGCAGTGGGTGCTCAGGGAGAAGGAGCACCAAAAAAGGAAGGGAGTAGGCCTGTCAATTCTAACCAATTCTGTTTACAAGACAGTAAAATATAAATCTATTACAACTACATAAATTGCCAGACCACCAAGATAAGCAATTTTGCATCTGACTGTGACATGTATCAAGGGGTATCATCAATAAACATCCCTTATATATTCCTCAGTGCGAGAGTGAAGGTTTGGAACTTTCCCCCATACATTCTAGGGTGCTTATATTCCGTGCCTGAAAATTTAAATTTAGCTAGGTTATTTGAGGTGAGAAATGATATAGAGTGTATAGAATCAATAGTAGTCTGAGCAGGATTAATTTGGACTTGATATATCAATTCATTGAAATTCACCTAGTCAGACCAATGTTTAACAACTTGCAGGCAAAACAACCAATTGATTTGCTATCTTGTTCTTTTAATAATTGGCTGCTACTTAATGTAGCACCGTGGAAGAGAGCCTGAACATTTCATCAAAATCTCTAAGAAACAGCAAGGAGAGTGGATGAAGGACAAGTACTGGAATTAGGGACTCTCCCATCAAGCTGTATGGCTTTGGATAAGTTAATGAACCTCTCTGAAGCTTAAATCCTTCAATGATAGAGGGGATAGTAAAAGCACTGACATTAAAGAGTCGATCTGAGGATTTAATTAGTTAATGTACATGGTCCCTGGTTCACGGTTCTTAAAAAGTAAAATTTATCATCATCATCAGTAATTGTAGTAGTATTGCCATTGTTAATTTTTCCTTTCTAGATCTGTTAGTTGCTTTTAGGTATATCTCTCTTGGTAGGACTTTTCATTCTTTTTGAACTTTCACTCACTTATCTGAAAGATGGCAATGATGAAAGCTGCCCTACCTAACCCAACAAAATAATTCAAAAAATAGTTATACTTGATAGATGTGTGCTGAAACCTAGGGCTATAGACATTGAAAATATGATTCCTGTCCTCAAGGAGTTTCAGCTGGTGAGGAAGATAAACAAGCAGAGAACTGCAACATAGGATTAAGGTGCTCCATGGTACTAGGTTATATGTAGGGTGACCAGGACACACATAGAAAGGACTACTTATCAAGCAGGGTGAAGACAGGCTTCTTGAAAGGAGTTGGAGAAAAAGGGGATTTGCCAAAGATAGCAGATATTCAAAGACTCAAAAGCAAGAAACAGTTCGTGACTTAGCAATGAACAGTTTAGTCTACCTGGAGGATAGAGTCCCAGGAAGGGAGAGATGAAACAGACATTGATGATGTAAGTAGGAGGTACACCAAATGGGCTTCTTAAACCAAATGAAGGAGACTGAACATTATACTGAAGTATCCTTAATACAAAGCTGATATTATAAACAAATGTTATAATGTAAGTGAAAATATTATGTAATTATGAAGTTTTATTCAAATGTTGCTACCATCACCAGATACACAGGGATTCAGCTTGAGTTGTTGTACATAGGGTAGCCCACATTCTCACTTTCCTCATCCCCCTAGCAAACATACACACACACATGCACACACACACACACACACACACACAACCTGTCATATGGTTGCTTACAATTATAAGTGTGAAGTTTCACGCCTGCTCATCCTCTGCAAGAAACACAACAATCCAACAAAATTAACTGTAGCTGCATGTGACGCTTGCTGCTGTCCATGGTTTTACTTTTACCAATTTTATGTCACCAGAAACCAAGAGCTCCCAGTAAGGCTTTTCTATTGTCTCCAGGTTGGCTTTTTCTTCCAGTGAAGGGCAAAGCAGATTTGCCCAGAGCACTGAATGTGTTTTGCAAAAGGGAGAGAAGAGACATTTACTGTTAAACAGAGACCGTACTGCTTATCCTTGGATGTGTCACTGCGTGGTGGTCAAGGGTCATATCTCTCAAAAAACCGCAAGGAAATGGAATCACTGAAGCTCCTAAGTGAAAAGAAATGGTGCCAATTTTTAAAGGTATAAATACAACCTTGGAAATTTTATTGTCAACCATCCATAAACCTTGCTGTCAGATGGGCATGCAGCCTCAAAGTCTTAGAAAGCGGCCAACTAATGGTTTATATTGTCACTAATACTTTACAAAAGGCTTGAACACCTAGTTAAAAAGTAAAAATGGGGGATTTGGGAAAGTTCCAGGAATGTAAACTGGGAAGGAGTCCATGGAAAAAAAGGAGTCTTTGATGAATGCCAGGAGTAAAGTGTATGTGCACCATTTTAAATTGTCCTTTTTGATAAAAATTGAAGTTCCTGCATCTAAGCCCCTTCATAAAATTGTTTGATAGAAAGCTGTAAATTTTTTTCATATAAAAGAAAGGAAAATATCAACCCAAGAAGTTTCAAAAAGGCAATTATTACAAAATGGTCATCCCATTATATGACTTAACACCTGTGCTTTCTATTCGAGAGAGAGAAAGAGCTGGAGAACTTGCCTAGTTAATCTTGGAAGAGAAAATGTTTTCATCTTCTGGAATCTATCCTTTTATTGTAAGTTCTCTATGCTTTGGTAATCACAGCTACTTAGCTGATTTGCTTTAAAATGTTCGTCTTTCTTAAGCTCCCAAGGGCATGTAATAATATAAATTCATAACCATTTTTATGACTTTATTGAAGCTAATTTATTTTTAGAATTATTAGAACAATTATTAGATAAGATTAGGTTGTAATAATTAGAATTTCTTGAAACTCTAATTTATTGAAACCAATGCTAGCAGGTAGCCATAAATAAAACAAGCAAATAATGAATCAGGGGCTAGAAAAATCAAACTAAAATATATGGTGTCATGTTCACAATCTATAGCACACAGCCATGGGGAAATGATGCTAAGAAAACTAGCTTACAATGAATTCTTAAAGAAAACTATCTGCTTGCAGTTCAAGAGAATGTAATCTTAGGAAACAACAGCTGTGGTGAGGGGATGTTAGAGAAATCTGTCTGCCAAAAATGTTTAGCGTGATCAGCACATTTGCAAGTAATTGATCAAATGTCTGGGTATTATTTTAAATTATTGAGTTTCTGCCTTAGAAAACCTCTCATTTATAAATCCTTCCCTTTTTAGAGTTATAAAGACATCCAGTGGTTTCTACGAAGTTGGGTTACGAGGCTCATTCAATGCAATTTTTCTCACATTGGTCACATATATCCAAGCTTTGTAAGAGAATAAACAGAATAATACACTTATTCCAATAAGTCAGAGAAAGAGCCACCAAATATATAGCCAAATGCAAAATTGAAATAGCTGCCTCAGAGTGAATCCTAGAAAGTAGAACAGTAATCAGGATGTTATACCGTATTCCAACTGTCAAAATAACATTGCTTATACTACCCCTATATACACAGTGGTTCAAGTGATCAAGTTAGAGGAACACAACAAGCTTCTATTCATTACCATTCAGATGATGAATTCTGTGCTAAATTCAATGAAAAATATAAACTTAGAAGACATGAGAGCTGTCCTTAAAAATATTTACATTTTTATTTGAAAACTTAAATATAGGGTGGGGAGGTGGAGAGAGATAGCATGGGAAGAAATGCCTGATATAGGTGAAGGGGAGGAAAGCAGCAAATCACACTGCCACGTGTGTACCTGTGCAACAATCTTGCATGTTCTTTACATGTACCCCAAAACCTAAAATACAATAAAAATTAAAAAAAAAAAACTTAAATATAAAACTGAAAAGAAAGTAATATAATCCAGTACCTAAAGAGGGGCTAAATTTGAAGCAATTATTAATTTATTCTACATTTGTTGAATGCCAGCTCTGTGATAAGCACTATATTGGCACTAAGAGGATAAAGACTTAATACACTTATTCTCTGCCCTCAAGAAACTCATGCTTTAATTTCCCAAATTATTTTCCATGAATACTGAAACATCCCAAACCACTTTGATCTCTGAACCCTTTTCTCCAGACATGTGTTCTTTGAAGCAATTTGGGAAATGCAGGTTTCAATCCATGCATAACATAAAAATTCAAACAAGAGAAATTTATCTAGGTTACAGTTTTTGCAATCTCTATGGATAATATGGATTTCGATTAAGTCACTGGTTAATGGAAAAGTTTTTGATTGGTGGATAGTGTCAAGACAAAATACAGTTGAACAGTGAACACTGCAGATGAGAGTTAAAATGACTGTCCCACCTGGACCACAGGCCCTTAGACAGAGTAGTGGAAAACGAAATGTAATAGGTGAATTGAAACCAATACTGGAGGATCTAAAAATGCAAATTGAAGACTGTTCTTAGTTAAGAAAATGTCATGGAGAAAGCCACATTTTGAAGAAGTAACCCAACCATGATATTTTAGTGCATCCTGCACATAAAAAAAAAAAAAAGATCTTGAAAATACTTGAAAGATAATAGGACCCAAAACTCTTTGTTTTAGCCCCCCTAAAAATATGTCAAATGTGATTATGGTAAAAAGAGATCAAAAAACTTACTCTACATAAGAAAACACCCTAAAACTAGATAGAAACAAGGTACAAAAGTGTGATATACTTCAATTTGTTTCTCAATAACATAATCAGTTTGGGGCATTAAAAAGTAACCAATTATGAGAGCAAGAAGGAACTGGACTTTGATCTTTGAGGTCCCTTGAGAGAAAACATGATACAACTACTGAAAGTTCTTGAATTGTAAACTTTGACTGACTAGACTCAAACCTCATTGCTGTCATTTACTATTTGTTTTATTTTCATCTAAAATATTGATTTGGTTATATACAGTCACTTATACTGAAGAAGGCTCTTAAAGCTCAATTTATGAGCTCTAAGAAATTACATACCTTTTTTTCACTTTATTTAGTCTTTCAACAAATATTTTCTACACACTTACTATACATCAAGAGCTGAGCTAGTCATTGAACAAGCTAGACATAATCACTGTCTCTGTGGAGCTCACTCATATAAATACACAGAAATGTTATGCATGCACAGAAAACTAATAACACATCTCTTGTACCATTTTCATAGACCAGCTTACCATGGCAGATCAACTATCTTCAGTGGTATGCTTTATAGATGTCAGAATTGAACAGGATGCATTAGTTTACTGTAGGTAACAACTAGACTTTTAAAATAAAGCATAAAATCATCAATCTGTATTAAAAACCAGCCACTGACTTCTGTTGCCATTCAGAGGATGTGATAATTATCACTAGCACTTAGAATGCCAGAGTTGGAAAGGCTCAAAAAGATCAAATCATTCTACCTCTCATTTTACAGATGAAGGAATTTCAGTTCACCAAAAGAGGATAAATGATTTGTCTAAGACTCCACAAATAGTCAGAGGCCAAAAAGGGACATGAGTCAAGCTTCTTTTACAACAGCTCTCTGTTCTTTCCAATACGCTAGAAAGGACACCAGCTGTTAAAGCAATGAAAAAGCTGGCGATTTTATGGTAGGCCTGTGATATTTATGTACATCATTCTTTTATTAGGAGGACCCCAACTCCAACCCCGCTTCATTGTATTCTTGCTGACCTCACTTGCTTTTGTTGAGGCTCTCATCTAGAATCTTTCCAGTCTCCTGAGTCACAAGTGTAGTCATATTACACAGGCCTTACCAATCAATCAGAATGCTTCATCCTCTCTGGACACACTGATTGGTTCAAGGATGGCCCCAGGTTATGTCAGTCAATATCCACCCTAGGATTATTCCCAGATTATCAGGAAAGATATTTCTCTTCTTCCAGAATCATGAGCCATCTAGACTCTGAAAATCTAGAACTCTTGGAGTAATATTGTCTACCACAGGAATGAGCCTGCTGGAAGAGGCAGGGGAAGGAAGAAAAGGAGAACCAAGAGATAAAAATATAAACCAAGAAATGTCATGACTAAGTCACCTGGCTAGATTTTGCCCAGATTTTTCTATAAAATTAGCCAGCCAATTTCTTTCCTTAATGTAGTTTGTTTGTTCACTTGCAACTAAAAAACCAGTCTCTGAAAATGGTCATGATAAACATTTCCTTTCACAATATATCTGGTATTATTATCTCCAACTTGAAATGTCTTTGTAATACCATCAAAAAAAAACCCATAAACTTGATGGTCAAGAGCCTTTAAAATTTATAATAGGTATTATTAAGACTGACTTATAATGAGCTATTTAAGAAAGTTTGGAAGATAAAAGCACACTGTGGTGGGTAAGATTGTGGCTTTGGAGACATACAACTTGGCTTATGTATCAAATCCTGGCTCTGCCACTTATGGGCTGTGTGATTTTGGGCAAGGTGCTCAATCTCATATTTCTCATCTCATGAAGCCTAAAAATGAAGTACATGAAATGGCTTCCTCCATGCCTACCACATAGTAAGCAATAAATAAATGACAACTATTACTGCTTAGACTATTATTGCTTCTAATTGTTATCAATATTGGTAGTAGTGGTATGTCTTGGTCTGTTCCAACTGCTATAACAGAATACCAGAGACTGAGTGGCTTACCAACAACATAAATTTATTTCTCACAATTCTGGAGGCTGGAAAGTCCAAAATCAAAGTGCCAGCAGATTCATTGTCTAGTGAGGGCCCTCTTTTTTTGTTTATAGAGGGCCACTTCTGGCTATGTCTTCACATGCAGCACAATAAGGAAGCTCTTTTATAGGGGCACTGATCCCATTCATCAAGGCTCCACAATCATGACCTAATCACATTGTGGCTTAGGATCTCAACATATAAATTTTGGGAAACACAAGCTTTCAGTCTACAACCTACTGCCCCTGCCCTGCCCCCAAATTCGTGTCCTCACATACAAAATACATTCATTATATCCCAATACCAGTATCAACTGTTAAGTCTGTAATACAAAATCCAAAGTCTCATCTAAATATCCTCAAAATTAGATATGGGTAAGATTCAAGGTATAATTCAATTTGAGGCAAATTTCCCTCCAGCTGTGAGCTTGTGAAACCAAACAACTTATGTGCTTCCAAATACAATGCTGGGACACACACAAGATAGACATTTCAATTCCAAACAGAGAAATAGGAAAGGCTAAAGGGTAACAGTTCCCAAGTAAGTGCAGACTACAAGGCAAACTTAATCAGTTCTTACGGCTCGGGAGTAATTTTCTTTGGCTCAATGCTCTGTCCTCCAGGCCCACTGAGATGGCAATGTCAGTAGAATGGCCTACAGTGGCTCACAGTTCAGTATAATGGCCCCAAGGTGGCTTCCACCCTGGGCCCCAACCCTGCAGTTCTCTGGGGCAGGCATCATAAGCCTATTGTTCTGGTCTGCTTCATCCTTTGAAACCTAAATGGAAGTAGGTAGTGATGTGCCCCAGGCCTGGCCTGTACACTCTGCACACCAGTGCCATGTGGATGCCATGGAAGTTTGCTGCCTGTATCCTCCAGAGGGGCAGCCACTATGGCCCAGATCACACTGGGGGCTGCTGGAACCACACCTGGGATGGCCAAAGAGCACAGTGCCAGTGTGTGAAGAGTGGAGCCTGTGATGTGAAGCAGTTCCAGGCAGCATGTGCTGAGGTCTCATACGCACAGGCAACCCCTCCTTTGAAACCACTCTTCAGCCTGGGACCTTGCACTTTGGGCATGTGATGGGAGCAGCTTAATAGTCTTGGAATTGCCTTTGGGGTTATTCTTTCACTGTCTTGAAGACAACTACCTTGTGTTAAGTTGTCTGATCTATATGAATCTCCTTATCAAACAGTGACTTGACAACACCCTTAGTGTTCTTTTTTTTAAAAGTGTAATTAGGTTGTGAAATTTCCAAATCTTTATGTTCTGCTTCCTTTTTTCATAATAATTACATATTTAAGCCATTTCTCTCTTTTTGAATTTCAATATAAACAGTCAGGAGGAGCCAAGCTGCAACTTCAACACTTTGCTTAGAAATCACTTCAGCTAAATATTCAATTTAATTGCTCACAACTTCTACCTTTCACGAAACACCATCACATGAATACAATTCAATTAAGTTCTCTGCCAGTTTGTCACAAGGATTATTTTTTCTCCGTTATTTAATAACATGTTTCTCATTTCCATCTAATGTCTCATCAGAATGGCCTTTACCATCCACATTTCTACCTGCAATCTGTTCATGATTACTAAAGTAATCTCTAAGATTAAGCCTTTCTCTACAATTCTCCTATATTTGTCAGCCATCACCAGAATTACATGTAGAAGTTCTTCATGTGGCAATATTAGCTTTCTCTACCATGCATCTCAAAACTTAGTATGACTATGGTTAACAATAATTTATTCTATATTTCAGAAATATCTAGAAGAGAATAGTATGTTGCTAACACAGAGAAATGATAACCATTTGAGGTGATGGATATCCCAATTACCCTAATTTGACCATTACACACTGTTTGCATGAATGAAAATATCAAATGCATTACATAAACAAGTATAATTATTATGTCTCCACATACACACACAGAAATTTCCATCCTCTCCCCATTACCCTGTTCCAAAGCCACTTACATTTTTAGGTGTTTGCTACAGCAGCAGTCCTACCTCTTGGTACTAATTTCTGTCTTAGTCCATTCAGATCAGTATAACAAAATATCATAGACTAAGTGACTTATCAATAACAGAAATATATTTCTCACCATCCCAGAGGCTGGGAAATCTAAGATCAAGGCACCAGCAGATTTAGTGTCTGGTGAAGGCTTGCTTCCTGGTTCATAGATGGTCATCTCCTCATCCTCATGTGGCCATTGTGAGGAAGACTTCATGATGGCTTCCATTGTGAAGAAGCTCTCCAGTCTCTTTCATAAAAGCACTAATTCCACTCATAAGGACTCTTCCCCCATTACCTAAACATCAACCAAAGGCCCCACTTTTTAATACCATTACATTGAAGATTAGCATTTCAACATATGAATTTGGGGAGGAGAGCGGAAACAAACATTCAGACTAGAGCATAGAGGTAGGTACCAACTACATGCAAGTACTCTACTGACCATTCAGGATGTAAAATAAAATAGGGTACAATTCTTGCTCTTCAAAGAGATAACAACCCTGTTTAGAACATTGATAGGTGTCAATAAAGAATATCTACCACAAACATTCTGGAGTTTGGGGATGAGAGAGATAACTACGAACTTCAGTGGTTGGGGAAAATTCAATTGTCTGAAAATTGCATAGCAATTAAAATGTATTTTTGTTCCAATTTTTGCCAGCAAACATATTATATGGAAATTAAAATGTATTTCTGTTCCAATTTTTGCCAGCAAACATACACTGAAGCTAATGTAAAAATATGGAAAATAAAAAGTGAAAGAAATCTAAATGATGAGTTAGCCAAATTCCCCATTTTACAAATAGAGAAAATGAAGTCTCTAAAGAGAAGAGGCTTGCCCAGGTCACACAGCTGGCCACTGGAAAAAATGAGGGCAAGAAATTAGTTTGAGGCTTATCATGTTGCGGCTTCTCAGTTTTGAGCCTTCTGAAGTTTAAGGCTTCTCTATTTTCTCTCTGAATGAAGTAGCTAACCCATGTCATATGCAACTTACTATACAGCAACCTCCATCTCAAATCTGTCAGCTTGAGGACTGTATCACTTCCTGTGATCTCTGTTTTTGTCATTAGTTAATTCCCTAAATTGACCTGCATTCAACATCTTTATTGAAGTCATTTATTTTAAAAGGTTCAATTGGCAGTTTGTTGAAAGACACATCATTTTTCTTGTGATAGTATCAGTTTCACTCTACAAATTGTTTTTCTCTTAAGCAGGATCAGGAACAGGAACTGAAATTGTTCTCTTGTTTTAATAATGATCTTGTTTCCTTTGGAGAGGATCTGCTCTAGGCAGCAGAGTCTCTAGCCTCCTTGGACCGAGATTCCAAATTCCTGCCTGCTTAGAGAGCTCCACAGACTTGAAACAGAATTCCTAGTACCAGATTAGCATCTCTGCCTAGGGGATGACGGTGCTCTGATTTAACTTGCAACTTTTTTCTGATGCTGAAAACCCTGCTAGTTCTAAAATTTTAAATGCTTACTCAACTTATTTTCACGGTTTAGAGTTTTAGAAGAATAAACATGTCATTTCTTTTCTGGCCTCTCAACCAGTAATATATCAGAAACATAAAGCTTGAAATGTTTTTTAGGGTACCTTATCTCCGCAGTCCAATCCCACTTTACAGGGATTTGTTCTAGAAAGCGAAACCATCGAGGCATGGATTTGAATTTCATTTTCTGAAACTTCTTAGATTTTTCATCCTTGCTGACAAATCACAAGAAATTTTACATTTTTCCCCATTCTTTGATAGCCTCCTGGCTCTCTGTCGTTCTGTCACCAGCTGGATTATGGTCCACTAATAGTGGACCATAAAAAAAAAGAGACAGAAGGCTGACAAAGAGTGGATTGAAAAGGCTGTTTTCAATCCACTTGTTATTTTAATGACAGTGAATCACCCCATAAGCCTTGTTAAAACCTCATTTAATCTAAAAAAAAAAAATAGAGGTACCAAGACATTTAAGCAGAACCATGGTAATATCGGCATCCATCAAAGCAGAAATAAGTGGAAGGATGCCTAGAAAAGTGTTTCTGGAAGGCTTGTGACCATCCCAGGATGACTCAGGGCTATCCTTCTAGCTTCTTAGCCTTTGCTTCCACGTGGTTTAACCCTCACTGTACCATAAATGGAAAGCCTGGCATACTTGTTCTCAAACTTTAGGATGCAAGTACTTAGAAAACCTTTGATTCAGAGTGTGTAGCCCAAACACTAGGAAAAATGAATTATAGAACAGCAGCTTGATCAGGGATCTTTGAGATCATCTGTTAAAAATACCATCACTTTACAGATGTGCAAACTGAAGCACAGATTGGAGAAATGAGCAGGGCTCTCTCCAAAGAGGTTTTTTAATTGACTCAAGGTCATATGATGTAGGATTTGCCAATACTCATTATTTTACTCTTGGCTCTGTCACTTATTAGCTGCATGACCTTCTCCATGCCTCAGTTTCTTCATCTGCAAAATAGGAATAACAATAATGGTGATGAACAAACTCATGATGTGTTGTAAGATTAAATGAAATATGCACATGAAGTGCTAATCACATGATAAGCACTGGAAAAATGATAGGCATCACTCTTTTTATTTATGATGTGAAAGTTTAGTATAACACACCTGGGGGAATGAGTCAATCCAAAGGCTCCTCTCCCCTCATCCTGTTTCTCAGTTGTTTCCCTTTCTTTCATTCAAAGATATGTCCTATAAGCACAGAATGTGGAGTCAGGAGACCTACATTTTAGTCTCAGCTTTGCCATGCTCTATGTTGGTGACCTTGGGCAAGTCAATTTACCAATCTGGGCCTCAGTCTCCTCATCCATAAGAAAAGGAAGTAGAATCAGGTGGTGCCAATAGTACTAACCAACACAAATATTAAATCAATTCTAGAATCTAGATTACTGACCAGCTGCCCAGGCCATTTCCCTGGAATCCTGGTCAATGAGAAAATCTTCTGTGATGCTCAGCCCCACTGATAGTTTCTCAGGGACTGGGAGAAGGTGAAGCTCTAAGCTCAGCTCTCTATTCCACGGTTACTTTCCAGGAGTTACTCTAAAAACCTCCAATAACTCCCCATGGTTTGCTAAAGCCTGGAAGACCCCTCCTTTCTCAAACTCTGTCCTCCATCAGCCTGCTGTGGGCCTTCACCAATAACCCCTTTTCTCTCCCTAGCTTCCCTAACCCCAAGAATTCTGAGCTACTTTCAAGGAACCCTAGTGTATTAGGCTGCTCTTGGATTGCTATAAAGAAATACCTGAGGCTGGGTAATTTATACAGAAAAGAGTAAACTCAGGTTCTACAGGCTGTACAGGAAGAATGGTGCCCAAATCTTCTTGGCTTCTGGTGAGGCCAAGGAGCTTTTACTCATGGCAGAAGGCAATATTGGAGCAGGCACATCACATGGCCAGAGAGGAAGCAAGAGAGAGGAAGAAAGAAGGTCCCAAGCTCTTTTAAACAACCAGATCTTGTCTGACCTGTCTGAGTGAGAACTCACTTATCACCAAAGGGATGCTGCTTAACCATTCATAAGGGATTTGCTCCCATGATCCAATCACCACCCATAAGGCCCCACCTCCAACATTGGGAATCACATTTTAACATGTTATTTGGAGGAGATAAATATCCAAACCGTATTACCTAGTTATAAGGGAATGAGATCGATGTGAAGTGGCTGAAGAGTTCCATAGCAGTCCAACCAGAAAATTTTCACTTTCAGAGTTTTTTGTTTTCAATAAATGCTTATCACCAAAGAGACAGAGAGAGAACTCTGGGAATGAAACTCAGAGCAGTCATGTCTATAAGACTATGTCTGTAGTGCTAACTATATTTTCTACGTTTTTTAAATGTCTGTAGAGGGATTTTTTTTTTTTAACGCAAGATGTTGTTCTAAGAGCTTCACCTAGTGTATCTTTATCACAATCCTAGGAGGCAGATGCTTTATTATGGGTATTTTACAAATGAGAAAATAGAGGCACAACTCTACCATGATCAAGTTTGTGATTTTCCTGGCCACTCCAGCTAAGATTTAATATGTTTGCCATATTTATCATCTGTGTTTTTGATGCAGGTTATTTTTTTTTCTTTTTAAGGAGAATTTGCTTACTCCACTACAAGTTTTAATTGAGCTTTCTTCATGCTATATAAATATCTGCTATATAGATGCCAGATGCATAAAATCATTAAATACTATTTAAAACTCAACAAGAATATTTGTTTTTTCCAACAGTTCTTCCCTGGCATGGTTATTATTGACAATTTAGACTTACGCATGTTAAATTAAACTGACCTCGCACGTGCTGCTAGTACAATCTGAGTGACCTTTCATTCCCCAATTTCACATCCTCAGATGAAATTATAGTTGGGGGTGAGAAATAGGAAACATTTGCCATTCTTGCCAGCAAATTGAGATTGTATTCATATGAAGACTCTCTTTTTTTTCCTAAATGTCTCTTTTTAAATAAATAATCCTTTAAATTGAAATTCTTCAATTTCCATAGCAGTAGCAATAGAACCACTAGGAGATAGATGGATGGATGGATGGATGAATGGATGGATGGATGGATAGATAGATAGATAGATAGATAGATGGATGGATGATAGAGATTTCTTCTAAGGAATTGGCTCATGCAATTATGGAGGCTGAAAAGTCCAATGATCTTCCATCTGCAACCTGAGCACCCAGGAAAGACGGTGGTGAAGTTCAGTCTGAGTCTAAGGTCTGAGAACCAGGAGTGCCAATGGTATAAGTTCTAGGCTGAGGGTAGAAGAAGACCAATGTCCCCCCTCAATTCCTCCATCTTTTTGTTCTCCAAATTCTCAATTCCTCCATCTTTTTGTTCTGTTCAGGCCCTCAAGGAATTTGATGAGGCCCACCCGCACTGGGGAGAACAATCTGCCTTACTCAGTCTACTGACAAATGCCAATCTCATCTGGAAACACCCTCACAAACTAAACTCAGAAATAATGTTCAGCCAATATATTTGTCTGTTTTCAGGCTGCTGATAAAGACATACCTTAGGTGGCAATTTACAAAAGAAAGGTTTATTGGACTTACAGTTCCACGTGGCAGGGGAGGCCTCACAATCATGGTGGAAGGTAAAAGGCACATCTTACATGGCAGCAGACAAAAGAAGAGAGCTTGTGTGGGGAAACTCCCCTTTTTAAAATCATCAGATCTTGTGAGACTCATTCACTATCATGAGAACAGTGCAGGAAAGACCTGCCCCATAATTTAATCACCTCCCCTCAGGTTCCTCCCATGACATGTAAGAATTATGGGAGTTATAATTCAAGATGAGATCTGGGTGGGGACAGAGTCAAACAATATCAACCAAATATCTGGGCACCCCACAATCTATTTAACTTGACACATAAAATTAACCATCACAGTTCCTCTAAGTTAAATGACCATTTAGAAATCAAATTGTGCAACATTAGGAAGTAAAAAACGGTAAAAGTGGTAAAAAGTGGGAAAAAATCGACCATTTTTTCTGGTCATAAGAAGTTCCACATGTTCATTTTTCTTCTATTCATATGTAAAACTCTTTTTTTTTTTTTTTGAGATGGAGTTTTGCTCTGTCACCCAGGCTGGAATGCAGTGGCGCAATCTTGGCTCACTGCAACCTCTGCCTCCTGGGTTCAAGTGATTCTCCTGCCTCAGCCTCCTGAATAGCTGGGACTGCAGGTGCATACTACCACACCTGGCTAATTTTTTTTATTTTTAGTAGAAACGGGGTTTCACCATGTTAGCCAGGATGGTATCCATCTTCTGACCTTGTGATCTGCCCTCATTGGCCTCCCAAAGTGCTGGGATTACAGGTGTGAGCCACCGTGCAAAGACCATATGTAAAATCTTTAAGGCCAGGAATGATGTTACTCAAACTTGTGTTCCCATTAAAATTTAGACTGTTCCTTAGAACATAGAAGGTACAGCAAAATGAAGTTGGAGAAAAAAAAAATGTAAAGTCATTGAACACTTGAAGTGAATCACAGAGTCAGTTCATTTACACTAAAATGTAACGCTAAGCAAAAGTACTTACTGTTTAGAGGTCCCACTATGTGCAAGTTTGGCATTTAATGGCTAAATCATCAATTGAAATTAGTGTTACTCTTCCCAGAGGTGTTCACATGGACCTGCAGCTCAGACCAAATTAATAGCAACTGTGGCCAACATCTTAATTTTTTCCCTTGCTAAATTACTATGGAAATGAATTTTAGCAACTTAATCCACCCACTTTAAACTAATTCTTCATTAAAGCATAACTTTCTCCCATAGGGAAACTTCTAAATCCGGCAGATAGAAGCATGAACACCTCCGGTTTGTTTTAATTATTTTTCTTAATTGAGAAGCTGAGCACATTCTGCCAAGGATTAAATCACCTCGGGTCTCACAAATTTGGTATTCTCAAACTAAAGCCATGTTCTCATGTTGCAATTCTTTTGCAAAGAGAAGAAAACCACTTCATGCCACTACAGGAAAAGTATTTAAACGACCCAGGAAGGTGGCAAGAGCTTAGGCAAGTCTCTATCTCCTAACATTTTTACTACATTCAATGTTAATATCCTAAAAGGGTATGGATTATCTTTCTCTTTCAACCTCTAATAGGCTTTTCTTGCCTGATTTCAAATAAGCAAGAAATTATTTTATAAAGTTAAAACACTCAAGAGAATGAAAAGACAAACCACAGACTGGGAGAAAATATTTGTTGAAGACATACCTGGTAAAGGACTGTTATCCAAAATACATTAAGAACTCTTAAAACTCAACAATAAGAAAATAAACAATCCAATTTTAAAAATGGACCAAGGATCTAAACAAACATTTCACCAAAGAAGATTTATGATGACAAACAGGTATATGAAAAGATGCTCTACAGTGTAAGTTATCAGGAAAATCCAAATTAAAATAACAATGATATATCATTATTCACCTATTAGAATGGCCCGTATCCAGAACACTGACACCACCAAATGCTGATGAGGGTGTGAAGCAACAGGAACTCTCATTCACTGCTGGTGGGAATGCAAATTAGTAAAGTCACTTTAGAAGACAGTTTGGCAGTTCCTCACTAAACTAAACGTACTCTAACCATATGGTCCACCAATTTCACTCCTTGGTATTTACCCAAAGGAGTTTAAAATCTGTGTTCACAGAAAAACCTGCACACAGATGTTTATGGCAGAAATTTACAATTTCCAAAACTTGGAAGCAACCAAGATGTCTTTCAGTAGATGGATAAACTGTAGTTTATCCTTATAATTGAATATTACTCAGCATTCAAAAGTAATGAGCTATCAAGCCCTGAGAAGATGGGGAGTAAACGTAAATACATATTGCTATGTGAAAGAAGCCAATCTGGAAAGGTTACGCACTATATGACTCCAAGTATGTGACATTCAGGAGAAGGCAAAATTATGGAGACAATAAAAAGATCAGTGGTTGCCAGGGGTTGCAGGGAGAGAGGAATGAATGGGTGGAGCCCAGAGGATTTTTAAGACAGCAAAAATACTGTGTACAATGCTATAATTGTAGACACATGTCATTATACATCTGTTCGAATCCATAGAACACACACCACCAAGAGTAACCCCTGATGCAAATCATGTACTCCTTTTGATTATGGTGTGTCAATACAGGTTCATTAACTATCGCAAATAGACCACTCTGGTAAAGGATGTTCACAGTGGGGGAGGCTATGCAAGTGTGAGGGCAGGGGATATATGGTAACTCCCTGTAATTTCCTCTCAATTTTGCTGCAAACCTAAACTGCTTTAAAAAACTAAAGTATATTTTTCAAAAAGTTAAAACACTGGCTTAACATCAGAATCTACTCTCATAAGGTAGATCCAAGTTTTTCTATTTCTATTTAATAATCTGCTTATTCTTTTTTTTTTCTGAGATAGAGTCTTACTCTGTCGCCCAGGCTGGAGTTCAGTGGTGCAATCTCAGCTCACTGTTACCTCCACCTCCCAGTTTGAAGCAATTCACCTGCCTCAGCCTCCTCCTAAGTAGTTAGGATTACAAGCGTGGGCCACAATGCCTGGCTAATTTTTTAATTTTTACTAGAGACAGTGTTTCACCCTGTTGGTGAGGATGGTCTCGATCTCTTCACCTTGTGATCCACTCTCCTTGGCCTCCCAAAGTGCTGGGATTACAGGTGTGAGCCACCACACCTGGCCTGCTTATTCTTAATCACAAAACATTTTATAACATTTACTATCCTTTTGAAAATATCAATTAAAATTGATTTATTTAAAGTGTCTATTCTTTGACCCTAAAATCCCACTTGAAGATATCAATCACAAGGAAATGTTTTACATATGAACAAGAAATGTATACAAGGTGTCCACTGCAACATTGAATATAATTTAAAAAATTTTAAACAACCAAAATGCCCATTAGTGGCAGAATACCTAAATAAAATACATTACACTAATACTGCCACGTAATATGGAATGAAGTGAAACTATGTGATGTAATATGACAACATATTCCAGGCACATTGTGTGATAGAAAAAAGTGTCAAAATTCAGCCTCATATGTGTAAGGAACCACTTGCCTTGCATTAAGCAAATCAGCATAGTTTGGTAGGTACCCATGTATACGCAAACAAATGGAAAAAGCTTTAGAAAGATAAACCCCAGCCATAGCTAGCTTTTTCCTCTAGAAAGAGAAGTAGAATTAAGAAGAAGATATACCAAGGTAGGCTTCAATTTTATTTCATTGTTAGTAGTTTTTGTTAGAAGATATTAATGTACTACTAATATAATTATAAACAAAGTTTAAAGCCATTGTCCTTTATAGTTCAACTTACTTTGCCAGGAAAAACTTAAAATCTGCAATGCTGAATGTAATCCTAGTGTCCAGAATGAGGTGACACCAGGTCTGAACTATAACTTTAAAGCAGCATTAGAAAGATAGAAAAACTGGGCTGGGAGGAAAATGCTTTTATTAAAATACTAAAAAATTTAATAACCACAATGAGAACATCGACCTCTAATAAAGCATATGTCTCATGATTGAATTATTCTCACTTTTACATGTGTGGTCAAGTGTGAAAGTTTGCTTTTAATTTACTTTACAAGACCTCCATATCCTTCTCCCCAACTACACAGTGCATGATTAGGGCAATAAGATAAATCAAATTCCACATAATTCAGCATCTAAGGCACACCTGAAAAGCCAATTCAACATAGAAGATTTTGAGAACAGTGGTTTGAGAAATAGTCTTCACACCTCTCAGACTCAACGTATGCACCCAATCCAAAAAGCAATCCTTTTCTTCAAAGCTCAGAAACAAGGTTTGGACTGTATTTCACATTAAATTTCTAAAATGTCACATCAACCACAGAATGCAGACATTCTGTCATATTTTTCCTTACTGTGAAATATTTTAACATGATTTGATGGGTACCTGTTTTGAGATTTCAGCTAATGCTATCAGAATTCTTATAGACAAATGATTCCAGAGTAAGGGGCAACTTATTGGAACTGTGCAGTTCAATTACTATTCAGTCACTGATCTAGATTAAATGGCATAGGCTATATTAGAACAAGCTTTGAATATACCCTAGAGTCCCATTGTACTCTCACCTTTTTAGATTCTTATATGAGAGTATCCAATATCATTTATACAAAATCACTTTGCATCAATTCACAGTAGATAGATACCCAAAGAATCATGCACTTCTACAGACATGAACTTTAAAGGATCCATTCAAATGATGTCTTACTCATTTGATGACCTTTTAAGCTTTAGAAGAAGTAAGTTTGATGTACTTGAAAAAACTCAAACTCAGGGAATTCCATGTTTTGTATCCAAAACAATGTTTCTCCAACAGGGGCATTTTGCCTCCTAGGGGATATTTGACAATGTCTAGATACATTTTTAGCTGTCACAAATCAAGGCGGAAATTCCTACTGGCATCGAGTGGGTAGACATCAAGAATAATAAACACCCTACAATGTACATGACTGTCCTTATAACAAAGAATTATTTGACCAAATTGTCAATAGTGTCAAGGTTCTTTCAGAAACAAGTTTCTTCCAAATTAATTGTAATTTTTCCTTCTGTTCCACAAGCAAATTTCTTCCAAGAGTTGTCTATAGTCTCTGTCTTTACCTCTTCACCTTCCATTCATACCACATCCCACCCCAGTTGGGACTCTGCACTCCTCACTAACAAAACAACCCTCACTGAGTTCACCAGTGAGCTCCTATCAACCAGTCCAATGAATACTTCTCATCTGGTTTGACCTCTTTCTTGAAAGATTCTCTCCTCTTGCTTCCAAGAACCTTCCATTCCCCTGGTTTACCGCCTCTCTTTCTTCACTGTCTCATTTGTATGTTTATCCTTCTTTATGCAGCCATTACATGTTGGATTCCTCCATTGAGTTTTAGGCCCTCTCTCTCCTTAATTTTTTTTGAGTTGACTGTATTAGTTTCCTATTGCTGCTGTAACAAATATTCACAAACTTAGTAGCTTAAAATGACACCGATTTATGGTTTCACAATTCTGAAAATCAGAATTCTGAAATGGGTCTCACTGCACTAGGCTAAAATCAAGATTTCAGGGAGTCATGTTCCTTTTGCGAGACTCTAGGGAAAAATCTATTTCTTATATTCTCCAGCTTCTAGAGTTGCCCCTATTCCTTGGCTAGGGACTCCCTTACATTTTACAAGCCCGCAATGACTAGTTAAGTCTTTCTCATTGCATCACTCTAATACTGACTCCTCTGCTCCCTCTTCCATATTTAAGGACACTTGTGATTATACTGTGACCACTCAGATAATCCAGGATAATCTCCCTACTTAACAGTCAGCGGAATAGCAATGTTAATTCCATCAGCAATCCTAATTCCTCTTTCCCAAATAAAATAACATATTCATAGATTCTGAGAGTTAGAATATGGACATCTTTGGGAGGCTATTGCTCTATCTACCACAGTAATTTACCGTCAATTACTATGTACATGTACATAGGTGACTCCTTTTTTATTTGATGTCTCTAGTCTAGACTTCTCTTCTAAGCCATATACCCACATGCCCAAGAGTTTATGGGAGAACTACAGTTCCTAACCAAACTCATAGGCTTCCTCCCTGAAGACGAGCCTTTGCCAGTGTTCCCTGGTTTAGTGAACAGCCTCATCAACCATTGTTATGCAAGCTAGAAATATGGAAATTGATCATCCCTAATAGTTACTCTTCATTTCTCTCTATTTCCAATCCTTTCATTCATCATATGGCAGAATGATCTTTTTGGAACTCAAATCTGATTCTGTCATCTTCCTGCTTAAATTCTGTAATGGCTTCCTGTTTGGGGATTAAAAACAAAACACCTGCATATGGATGGCAAGGTTCTGCACCATCTGGCCTCCTCTCTTCAACCTCGCACAACACCATACCATATTGCTCTTCTCCCAGCCTGAGAAAGCACCAGCCTCCTTTTTCTCCTCACACAGCCTTGGCACACACTGTACTCCGGCTGGAATGTTTCTGTCACTTCTCTTTTGCCATATTTAAATTCTGTTCACCCTTAGCTCACAACTTAACCACTACTTCCTTAGGGAAGCCTTCCCTGATCTCTGCTGCTCAAGCCTTATATCACCATGTGCCTGTCTTTTGTAGCATTTGGAACAGTTGCAATTTTAAATATCCTTGTGAGACTGTTTGATTCGTAAACAGTCTTCCCCATTTGGTTGTATGTTCCATGAGAAAAGGGACAGTGTCTGTACTTGCCACTGAACCCCAGTGCTTAGTCTAGATCCTGACTCAAGGTTGGCTCTCAATAAGTATTTGTTAAATTGATGAAAAAGTGAATGATCCAGTAAGATGTGTACTGCTATACTAATCATAGCAATGATCAGCTAGACATCTTGCTGCTTGTTCCTTCAACACAGTTTTACTGAATAGTTCTTTGTTTCAAATATGAGTAAGCTATTTTGCTTTATTTCATTTACTAGTCAGAATCTCTGAGAGTCATAAAATAGTATAATAATCATACTGAAAGGTCAAGAAGAAAGGAAAAGGCTATTCGGACATCCTTTGATTTCTTGTCTAGATTTTGTTTTCTTCCCCTGAGATGAATTTGGACTCCTCTACAGGAATGTGGCTTGACTCCCTATCTCAGCATCATTGGTAACAATTCTCAAAGCTGCCGATGGCAGTGGTGGACACTCACTGGAGATGACAGCAGATTTCAACATGGCATTGACTTGCATGAGGTTTTTCTAATGCTTAAGGAGTTCGGTCATTGTCAGAGCTGCTCATGTCAAATGATCTATTAGGTACCATGATCTTCAGAAAGGTCATCTGTCACATCACAGGCCAGACGTGTCACCCTTTTTAATGGAATATGAAAGCAAACTCCCAAACTAACTAGAGGGAAATTGGCATATGTCACTGCTGACTGATCAAAAGTTGAGGGTCTCAGTTTATATCCACAGTTACATAAATGAAATCTCCCCATCTTAACCAGTACATAAACGTGTAACAGTTAAAGACCCTGTAACTTAATAGCAATTGAATTTTAACAATTAAAGCATTCTTGACTTACAGTAATCTTATAATGAGTATTGTTATAATTAAGATAAATGAGAACATTTTAGTTTTATTTTTTTGCTTCATAATAAGAATTTGTGGGAGGAAATGAAAATATAAAACTGAATTTACTGAACAGGAAATATTTCAATCATGAAGTTCAAGAATTCATTTGCCAGTATAACTGTGTGATAATTGTGGAGAGCTTGAGAGATCCCTAAGTTGGCTGAAGGCAGTGTCATATATATCAAGATCAAACTTAAAGGAGAATTCACTGCATCAATTAAATTGAAGTCATAGTTAGGTAGTGTTCCTGAAAAGGATGAATACGGCATTCTGTAGGAGAGCCTGGAATAGTTGTCACTAGGTCAACGAGCAAGGGCTATTGTAAAAATTAATTATAGGGAAAAGTAATACAATTTAGGTATTTTTGCTAAAAATTGTGTGTACATATTATATGTGATATAATTTGATATCACAAAAAAAATCAGCTGAGTTCACTATGAGTCTTGATCCTAAGATATTTAAAAGTAAAAGAGAAATGTGTTACAGGCTGACAGTTTTTTATTTATATGTATAATCTTTATGTTTCTGTGTGTGTGTGTGTGTGTGTGTGTGTGGTTTTTTAATTTTGTTTTGTTGTTTTTTGAGACAGAGTCTCTGTCTGTCACCGAGGCCGGAATGCAGTGGCGTGATAGCTCAGTGCAACCTCCACCTTCAGGCTTCAAGCGATTCTCCTGTCTCAGCCTCCTGAGTAGCTGGGATTACAGGTATGCACCACCATGCCCAGCTAATATTTATATTTTTAGTAGAGATGGGTTTTCACCATCTTGGTCAGGCTGGTCTTGAACTCCTGACCTCATGATCTGCCTGCCTTGGCCTCCCAAAGTACTGGGATTACAGGCGTGAGTTACTGAGCTCAGACTGTGTTTTTTTCCCTCGTTATAGTCCAAGTAGTCTTACCAATAATTTAGAAGGCTGTTAAGATGATTTTGAGATATAGATTGCATCCTTTAGAGAACTCACAGGTTTGTAAAAATTTTTAAATGGACTAGGACCTTACAGAGTTTCACATCCTCTTACCTTTCAAACAAGCCCTTGTACACAAAGCTGCTGAGTTATTTCTCCAAAATACACAGTTGCTGATAGAGCAGGCTGGGACGACAGCTCCACACTTACAGTTCTGTGCCTTTCTGATACATCATAATGTCTCCCACAGCACTAAATTTTTTCTAACATGAGTATTCTGTATAGTCTTTTCCTCAAGTGGCATGACTGCCTCCTTAGACTTAAAACAGACATTAAAGGACCCAAAGATCACAAACCATTGAGAAGAAGTGATCAATTGGCAACACTGTAATTTAGAGATTTGGCACAACAAAGGACACCATTAAAAAAATAAACAACAAGCTACAGATGAGGAGAAGACATTAGGATTGGACAAAACTGAAAAGTGATTCATCTCCAAGAGCTCCTATAATTTAAAAAAAAAAAAAGATTACTTGAAAACAAACCAAAAACATGGGCAAAGAATATGAGGCAGCAATTCATAGACCAAGACATCCAAATGGATAATAAGTGAATGAAAAGATTCTTGACCACACTGGTAGAAAGTTATACATTAAAATAGCAATGAGGTAGCATCAAATTGACAAAAATGTGAAAGTCTGACAATGCTGGGTCCTGGTCATGATGTAGAGAACTACCATACACTGCTGCTAAGAGTTTAAGTTGGTACAATGACTTTGGACAACCACTGACAATACCTACTAAAGTTGAAAATGTGTATATGTTAAAATTCAGCAACATTCTCCTAGATCAGTTGTTCTCAACAGGAGGGAAGTGGGGTCAGAAAGGAGTGGTGATTCTTTACTCAGGAGTTATTTAGCAAAGCCTGGAGACCATTTTGGTTGTCACAGCTGAGGTGAGGGGGAAGGATACCATGGGTATCTAGTGGATAGAGGCTAGAGATACGTCCTATAACACATGGGTCACGTCTACCCCACAAAGAATTATCCAGCTCAAAAATATCAATAATGCTGGACTGGGAAAACATCTGTAATAGGCTGAATGGCATCCTTCAAAAGTTACATCTACCTGGAACCAGTGAATGTGACTGTATTTTGGAAAAGGGTTTACACAGATGTAACTAATTTAAGGATCTCAAGATGAGATAATCCTGAATTATGCAGGTGAGCCCTAAATCTACTGACAAGTGTCCTCATAAGAAGAGAAATAGACAGAAGAGAGACACAGAAGAACATCATGTGAAGACAGAGGCAGAGACTGGTGCAATGTGTAGCCACAGGTCCAGGAATACGCCAATAGCAACCAGAAGCTGGAAGAGGCAAAAAATGGAACCTCCTCAGGAGCCTGTAGAGGAAGTGCCCAATATCTTTACTTCAGATATTTGACCTTCAGAAATGTGACAGAAAATATTTCTGTTGGCCAGGCACTGGGGCTCATGCCTGTAATCCCAGAACTTTGGGAGGCTGAGGTGGGCAGATCACTTGAGGTCAGGAGTTCAAGACCAGCCTGACCAACATGGAGAAACCCCATCTCTACTAAAAATACAAAAAAAAAATTGCCAGGCATGGTGGCACATGCCTGTAACTCCCAGTTACTTGAGAAGCTGAGGCAGGAGAATTGCTTGAACCCGGGAGGCGAAGGTTGTCTTGAGCCGAGATTGAGCCACTGCACTCCAGCCTGGGCAACAAGAGTGAAACTCCATCCCCTCCCCCAAAAAATTCTGTTGTTTTAGGCCACCTTTTCTTGTTTTCTTTTAGTATTTGATAATTACTTTGCAGCAGCTCTAGGAAACTAATACACTGTCTTAGACATAGAGATTTCTTACAAGATTTATTGTTATTTCTTATAAGAGAAAAGCTTGCATATGTAAGCAAGGAAAAAGGTACAAAGTTGGTCAGTGACCTGTCCTTCATTATAACAAAATATCTGAAACAATCTGAATTTCTATCAAGATGATCTAGCAATCCTTCTTCTGGTTGTATACTTAAAAGAGATTAATTCACCACCTTGGAAAAATATTTGCACTCTTACCTTCATTGTGGTATTATTCACAATAGTCCAGATATGAAAACATCCTAAGTGTCCACTGACAGATGACTGGATACATATATAATTCAACCAAAAAAAAAAAAAATGTGATCCTGCCATTTGCCACAACATGGTGGGACCTGGAGAACACTATGCTAAGTGAAAGAAGCCAGACACAAAATGGAAACATTTTGCTTATTGCTTACATGTAGAATCTTAAAAAAGAAAAAGAAAGAAAGAAATGGAGAAATATATAGAGATAGAGAACAAAATAGTGGTTACAGAGATAGAGAACAAAGCAGGGGTGTGGGATAAGGGAAATGAGAAAAGGGAGGTGCAATTCAAAGGATATAGAGTAGCAAATATGTAGTCATGAGGACTACAGCTAATAAAATTGTCCTGCATTATGAATTTGTGTTCAATGAGTAGACTGTAGCTGCTCTTGTCATATAAGAGCATGGGAGCTGATTAACATGTTCATTTTCTTTACTATAATAAAGAAATTACTGTATATATGTGTGTATATATATATATATATATAGCATATATGTGTGTGTGTGTGTATGTGTATCTCCTATAACATGTAGTAAACTTCAAATACATACAATAAAATTTATTTTAAAATAGATACAATAAAAAAGAGGAAAACTTATTGGGAGATGTTGGTCAAAGGAAACAAAGGTGCAGTAATACAGGAGAAGTAAGTTCTAAAGAACTAATATACATCATGGTGACTATAGTTGGTAATGCTGTATTGCATACTTGAAATGTGCTAAGAAAGTAGATCTTAAATATTCTCACCCCCAAAAAACGTAACTATGTATATGCTACTTTGATTGATTATGGTAACCACTTCACAATGTATGGCAAACCAAACAAAATAAAACATCACTTTGTATACATTACATATATACAATTCTTATTTGTCAAGTATACCTCCATAAATTGGCAGAAGAATAAAATGTATAGAGTCTTTGTAGAAAAGGATAATTTAGAATTTAGAATTTTTATTCCTAAAGAATATCAAAATTCATTTTAAAAAGAGGAAACCTGAAAAATATACTGAAGTATATTCACTTACTGCTTCACTTAATGCTTTAAGTAAAAATGAATTAGAGCTGTTTGTATCAGCATGCATTAATTTCAAAAATACAATATTGAGAGAATAAAAGCCAATTCCAAAGGCTATAAATGGCATAATATTATTTACATAAAAATTTTAAATCTGCAAATTTTATCTAATATATATGGATATCTGCTTATCTAAATTCATGGCAAAGGTATAATATGTGTTTGATAAACACTGAACCACAGTAGCAATTACCACTGTAAAGGATGGAAAGGAAAAGGAGAGAGGGAGGGTGCATCGAAAGTTCCTGTTTGCATCTGAAATGTCTAATTTCTTTGGTTAAAATAAATTGATCTGATGCAGGTTTGAGATGATATTAAGATCATAAAACTGCGTATTTGGCATGTTGTGATAGTCTCTATTCTTGTCTGTTTTAATTCATCTATGACAAAATTATTCAATGTTTTTAAGACTTGGAAATTTGTGTCATAAAAAATAAATCAGAATGTTTATAGGTGACAGGAGAGTAAGGAAGAGAGAGTGAAATGATAAGAAAACAGGATATAGGTGGGATATTTGATCCCACAGAGAGTGAGCCCTAAAGAGCCAGGAGATCACAACACAAAATTCTTTTTTTAACCATTTCTGCAGGGTTTCTTCTTATTTTCCTCCACCCCCTCACTCCCCCGCTCTCTCTTCTAGTTCTTCTGTTATTTGGTTTCATTTGAGAACATTCTTACGGGACCTCCTCCTTAGTTTTTTCTTCTTATGTTCAGTTTGAGATTGAATCTGTAATGGTTGTAAAAGAGAGGGCAAAATGAGGATCGAGAGACCTCAGGTTTTGTTATTTTGATCAACAGCCAATGTAGACATTTGCCTCAGTGAGTTGTACCGTACTAACCAAACTGTTCCCAAGTTTGGAGGAATTGCAGCTATGATATTTTCCATGGGACCTCTGAGCATAACAGAGCTGTCCCATCAGTGCTTCTGTGCCACGGCTCACAACCTCTGAGCTGTGATATGGCAAGACAAGGTAAGCAACATGCATGAATTTTGTGAGGCTGGTACATCTTGGGATTATGCACAAAGCCCAAGTCTAGTTTGTGATTGTGAATTTAGTCAAAGTACACAAAAAGAAGAGTCAAGGAAGGTAGTTGACCAAAAATCCCAGAAAAACAAACAAAATTCTGCTTCTGGTATATAGAGAAGACTGGCAGTTTGAAGATGTTTTCAGAAGCAGAGATATCCAGATTGTCTAACAGCCTAACATTCCTAGGCAATTGCTCATCCCTTCTTTTCATATTGTCTCTGATAGCAAAGGCTGGACTTTGGTAATTGAATGATTGGGTTGAAATAATTAGGGAGATAGAGCTGTAACATCTATTCTTTTGGTCATAACAACTGTTCTAAAAGCAACTCCTTCACTCATGAATTTTTATAGTGGATGAAGTAATTCTAAATGTGAGATGGAAATACAGCATTATTCTTTTTAAAAAGGCTGAATTTTCATTTTTGCAGCTCATTTGCTTTGTCTACTACATATGATCTGCTCCAACACTTTGAATTAAGAACTTATTCATAGGAGTACTCTTGCTAACCTTGATGTTAACTCCAAAGCTTCTAGACAAGTGCTATCTTTGGGCTTTGCACAGATTCAGGTTTTTCCCCAAGATGTGCTCACTAGGACAATAATTACATCAATATATGCAATTATTTGTTTACTGTGAACCCATTCAGCTAGACTGGAAGCTCTATGAGAGGAGGAATAGTGACTAATTTGTTCAGCACTGTATATTAGTGTCTAGCATAGAGTTTGCACTATAGCAGGTGCTTATTATGGACAGAATCCTGTCTCTCCAAAACCCTTACATAGAAGCCCTAACCCCCATTGTAACTGTATTTGGAGACAGGACTTTAAGGAGATAACTGTAGTTAAATAAGGTCATAAGGGTGGGGCCTATTAGGGGCCCTATTGAATTATCAATAGGACTGATGTCCTTATAAGAAGAGAAAGAGATACCAGAGCTTACTCTCTCCTAGTCATGCACAGAGAAGAGGCCACATAAGGACACAGCTAAAGTGGGGGAGCCACCTACACACCACAGAGAGAGGTCTCACAAGAAACCAACCCGGAAGGCACCTTGATCTTAGACTTCTAGTGTTCACAACATGAGAAAATACATTTCTGCTGGTTAAGTCATCCAGTCTGTGGCATTTTATTATGGCCACTCAAGCTGACTAATCCAGTGCTCAATAAATTTTTGTGAAATAAATGGGATGGTGATGGTGATGAGCAGAATAAACTACAAGCTGATAGAGCATAAACAGTAAGGTGTGGAAAGGCAGAAGCTATTGAACCAATATTAATTCGGTTTGAGTTCTTCCGAAATAGACAAAATTAAATCTTACTCTCAGATAAAAGATATTAAAATTACATTTAATAAGAATAGATGCAGTAAAATAAATTTTATTTTTTATTGTGTTGGGTTCTTTTAAGGAAGTAGAAGTATTCAATTTTTAAAACATACTTGACCTTCCTAATCCATTTTAGTAATATCCATGATTATCAAATAACAATTCCAAATGTTAACACAATTCATAAAATGTTAAATCTATGCCTTGAGTACGCTGATTACTTCACGTCTTTATTCACTTAAACATGGACTTCAAGGGGGCATAAAGTTTCTTTAGGACACATCTCATTTCTTCTTGCCTATATACATATGTGTGTGTATGTGTGTGTGTGTATTTCTAACCTCCTCATAATAGAAAATTATGTTTCTATTATCTTCTCCCCTAGTACCCTACTCATTTGCTGCATAGAACTTTCACAATTGGAAATTATAGATTTACTTGTATATTTTTAAATATGACTCTCCTACTAAACAGGAAGCTCCATGAGGGAGGATAGTATGTCAAATTTTATCCTACCAGAAGAGTATTCTCTGCACCTAGGACAATAAATATTCATTTTATAAATAATTGTAGTAGAATAAATTTTCTACCTATTTCTCCAAACTCCAACTATAAATAAAAATTCTTATCTTCATTTTAATATCTAAAACCAATCATATAAGGACTTCCAATGGGGCCATTTTGGAATTACTTGCATACCCTCAGAGTTTTGCAGTACAACCACAGGCAACATAGAAACATTTTCTCTTGCCAAAGTTGGATGAATTCATCAAGAGAAATAAATGCTGCCAATGACTTTCAAACACTCTTCTGGGTGACTGGCAAAAAAGAGGATAAAAGTGGCCTTGCCAAGTGGACCAGCCATCCTCTTTGAATCGGCCCTCAACATGGTTGACTTAGCACCCAGGAAATGTTCTCCAAAAGTCCAGAAGACAAATAGAGTTGCTTGATGATCATGAACATGTTTGCTTTTCCTATTCGTTGTGACTCACAGTGACTGATGTGTGGTGCTACAGGTCATAATTTAAAAAATCACAAAAATCTAACCATTGGTACCAGTAATGAGCTTCCCGTAGCTAAGACCCCTGAAATTGTATCTGAGCAAAGATTTATCCAACATGCTTGAGTGACTTAGGTCATTATCCAGTAATTTATATTTCTGGAAAGGCCTTTGGACAATAAGCTGGGAGTGTTTCATAATCTTTAAAATCAAGTCTGTCAGAAAACACATTGTGAAAAAGGAAAAGTTCATGACATAAATCTTTATGTTGGTTTAAAGTTTAATAACTCTTTCTACATTCTCATCTTCTAGTCATTTACTCTGGGTATATAGGGAAGTGCATTATACTCAGTGGACCCACTGATCAGTGAGGAACAAATTGGGGAGGTACATTAGGCCTTTTAGGCCATTAGGATACCATTTAGTGCACTGGAGAAGGTCATTTACTTACAACAAGGAGCCAAGGTCCCTCTCAAAGATAAGCCATTTAATCCCAGCTCACCCACATGATCCTGCCCAATATGCATTTACCAGTTTAATTTCCTCTGTAGGTTTTCTTTTTGTTTGTCCTATTTTATTTCTACCATTTTATAGTCACATTGTCTAATTTAAACTTAATTAAAACTTTCAATTAGGAAAAAAAAAGATAGTTCTGGAGACCTCCCAGGAAACACTTCATTAATGGGAACTACTTAATAAGCAGAATACTTCACTGCAAAGACTAGATCCAAAACTTCAAAGGTCCAATTTGTTTTTACCAAAGACTGGCTTATG
Organism: Cacajao melanocephalus; assembly: GCA_963573385.1. NCBI lineage: Eukaryota > Metazoa > Chordata > Mammalia > Primates > Pitheciidae > Cacajao > Cacajao melanocephalus. Next base: position 32,066 of record CAUYLG010019700.1, read on the forward strand.
ATGGCCAGCCATGGCTAAATGCCTCAAGGCACCTTGGATTTGAAAAATTTGGACCCCAAAATCACACAGCTTTGGCTTGAGGTGCAGGAAAGTATTGCATTCACCTGAGCACTGTGATTGATTCACAAGTGAACCAACATCCAAACCAGAGCAAATAAAACCAAAACAATGAAAGGACTTTTTCTGGAACTACTGAGAAAGACGCTCTATCTTCTCTGTACTTTTCAAACTGATAAGATATGATTCTGGAGCTTTTGGAAGTCTAAGAAGGCAATGAAGAAGAAGCCAGAGCCTGAAAATGAAGAGACAAATTCCTGAAAATGCTTATTTAAACACTGGATCCTGCTGTGCCCGAAGCAAGTGTAACTATACTTGTCAGGTACATAGACCCAAAAATGTCACTTTTCACCTTTTTTCTTCTCCACTTAAAACCTCGGTCCTACCATCCATCAAAGTTTCAGCAGCACTGGCTTTTGCCTTTTTGAGTTGCGTTTTATTATTTGCAACTGAGATATTCCTATTAAACACAGGTAGATTATATTATCTTCTCTGTTTTTACAAAACAGGATACTAATACTAAGACTTAGAGAAGTTCAATTGCTCAGGATAATGTAGATAGCAAATGATAGAGCTGGACTCACAACTTGGCCTATGTGGCTCCAGAACCCATTTCCTTAACCCCTGTCCCAAACCACACAATTTACACATTGACTCTGTTATCAGGGCTGTACTGGTTCTCCAGAGAAACAGAACCAACAGGAGATAGATACACAGATAGATAGATAGGTAGGTAGGTAGGTAGGTAGGTAGGTAGGTAGATACTACATACATACATACATACATACATATATACATAAATACATATGCATACATACATACTTTAAGGAATTAGCTCTTATGATTATGGAGGCTTGGTGAGTCCAATATCTGATAGGCTAGGCCAGGAGGCTGAAGACTCAGGGAAGAGTTGCAGCTTGAATTCAAAGGCAGTCCACTGATAGAATTCCCTCTTGCTCAAGGGAGGTCAGTCTTTGTTCTTTCTGGCCTTCAAATGATTGGATAAGGCCAACACGCTTTATGGAAGAGCCTATTTAACTCAAAATCCACTGATTTACATTAATCTTACCAAAAAAGTCATAAAACACCTTCACAGAAACATCTTGAGTAATGTTTGACCAAATTTCTGGATGCTGTAGCCCAGCCAAGTCAACACATAAAATTTGTCATCACCAGGACTCATGAAAACAGTGCCTTTGCCTCCTTGACAGGAACATGGCAGTTTCAACCATCTAGAAAAGTCCAGCAATAGGCTCACTCTCCTGACTAGCACTGATGTCATCTTGCACTGAGGTCAGGTCATTCTCCCAGGGGTTTTATAAATCACTACGGTTTGTCCTAGAAATTCATCAAGGACTAGTCTGGCCACAGGTGTTCCTGCACAGGGGCTTCCCAGGGAGTCCCATGAAGGTTCTTGTCAATACAGGTAAGTGCTAAAAAGGCTACTGGTCATCAGAAACACTAAGGGCAGCCTGAGAAGATACAGTTGGTGAGGTGAAATATCTGCCCCCTGGTTTCCTATCCTAAAGGAATGTAGCCACCCTTAAAAGGAAATGAACACCATCTAAAGCAGGTCTCAGGTGGAGTATGTTGTCAGAAGCTGCCATCTCTTCCTGACTTTCCTTCTATTTTGACTTCATTGTTTACTGCGGGACTTGAATGTCATATATCTCAAAGAAACATTTGGGGTACTCTGCACGACCCTTTAGTTTGTAACCTTGATTTCATTCAAGGGAATTTGTCTTCATGCCTTTAGAATAAAAATCCACCATGTTTTTTCTTATTCTTACTCTCACCTTTAAGTTTTTCCTACTTTTCTTCATAAAATGTTTTTCTCAATATGTGCCCTGTTTTTATATCTTCCAGACAGACACACCTAGAGAAGTCTATAGAGTTTCTCCTCTTCCATAAGATTAAATTCCCTGCACAGGAATTATACACCTGCCTACTGAGATGATGGTCCTTCCTGACTTACCACTCCCACCTTCTATGATAGGAGAAGCCATGGGGTTTTAAATCCATTGATACAGAAAGCATCTCAGATAGCAACATGCCACAGGCCAGAGGGGCACAGTGTTGGGTATGATTGTGTTCTAGGCCTCTGGCAACCATTTAGTGATATCTGATTGCGGCTGCAGGCCTGACCTCTGTCAGGAACCAGGGGCTGTTAAACCTCCAGGAAGATACCTCAGTGCACAGTAGACAACCCATGGTCAAGTTTCAAACCTGTGATAATAAGTGGACAATAAGTTTACTTATTTATAAATTAGCCCAAGTCCTCCTTTCTGCAGATTCATAGGGGAAACCACTTGTGGATTTCCTCCCTCAATAAGGAGGATCAAGCAGATACTCTCTAGATCAAGAGCTATGTCAGGATATGTATTAGGACTTAGAATGTTAGTGCCTACAGAAAAGGGAAGATCTACTTCCCCTCCAGACTCACCTAGAATATTCTTAGAGTATAGGGAAGCAATTGGTTTCTCTGCCTCTCCATCTCTCAGTAAATCACCAACTTACCACCCTTAAGAAGTGACTTTTTAAACATCCTAAATGGAAATCTCATCAGTTGCTCCCCTGCTTTATTCCCTCAATGACTTCCAATTGTCCTTAGGATTAATAATAAAACCAATAATACCAACAGCTGGCATTGCGCGCTGTGTGCCAAGTACAACCCTAAGGGCTTTGACCTTTCACCTGCCCTTCTCCCCAGCCTGATACTTGGCCTGGCACCTATGCTTCTCCATGTCTTCAAAAATGCCAGACTTTCCCTCACTCTCTGGACCTTCCAATAAGCCACTTCCTCCACCAGTTACTCCTTCCCTGGCCCACTCCTCTCCTATTCTTTCTGCAGACATAAACTTACATACCATATCTGGAGGGAGGTTTTTATACAGCACTGGGGCACTGATAGGCATTGTGGAGGTATCATCATCACTTAGCCACTGCTGAGATTTTGAACCTTTGATCTTGAGTCCCACCTTGTTCCTACCTCAAAGCCTCTTCAGGGCCACTGACTCCCTGGATCATGTTGCTGTGGCTTTTGGGTGCTTGTTGATATGGGGAGTGGGACACGGTACTCCTTCAGCATAAGTGGGAACTGTGGAGATCTCTACTTCCATATTTCTGAATCCCCCCATCCTTTCTGTTATCAGTAGCCCTGCCTGCTGAAGTTCTGCCTGGGCTGAGGTAGGAGGGAGGGCGGAAACAGACAACAAGGGGAACTTTGGAGACCACTCATACCTAAGCTCTCCAGCTTCCCTTTAACATTCTCATCTTCACGTCACCTAGGTAATCTTTACTCCCCAAGTATAGGGAAAACTTTGCTCTTATTCATTTCATAGTCTTCTAACTATTTTGTGTATGACCAGCCTAGGCTTTTAAAATTTAAAAACCAAAAGATACACACTTTTTCTTTTCCACTGTCTATCCTCTGTGGCAATAAAGGCTCCTGTTATTGGGCGGCATCACCTACCCAACAACCACTTTCCATTCCCCTTGCTAGCAGAACCCTGATTTTCTTTGAGGGGGAATCTATCTGTGTCCTACAATGACTCAGAGCCTAAGCCAAGTCCAAGTCAATCATGGTCCCAATCCCTTTGCCATTGATTGGCTTAGGTGAAGAGAGGTGATGCTGTCCAGCCAATGAGACACAAAAGAATAGCTGGAGGGCCCTGGGAAAGGTATCCTTAATAAAATGAAGAGTCTGCATCTTTAATAGATGCTGATGGGCCACTGCATTAATCAGTCCTAGAGCTGTTCTAACTCCAGACTTCTTATTCATATTAATTAAAATGTATATGAGATGATAAATTCTTTATTGTTTAAAATAAAATTTTCTGTTATTTGGAGTCAAACACATCCTAATCAATAAAGTGGGAAATGAAAATTTATAAGAATATGCAGGGAAACAAAATCCACTAATATCACTTCTATTAATAGCATCTATAGCCAGTCAGTGAGAAAAAGACCTAGGAAAGGAGGGACCAGATCCAGTAACTGAACAGAAATATCAAGGGCTCACCAAAAACAGCCTGTTATACAAGACCAGAGTACTATTCTACTCTTTGAACCATGACTGTTGACCTACATGTGATCTGTATGCATTTTCTGTCTCTCTTTCTCTCTGTCTCTGTCTCTGTCTCTCTCGCTCTCTCCTTCAAATATTTACTAGTAGACAATGAATATGGATATAGTCATACAGCACTCATACTTAGACCTATGTATTATACTTCTATTGTGTTAAAAGCAGTGGTTTTGAAAGCCTGCTATTACAGTAACTTAGCCCTGAGACCATGCATAAAAGACAAGAGAAGGTCAACAGTATGGGATGGGAGATGTAGACCATGCATACCTTTATTCCTGTACCCTACACCAAGCCTGTGGAAGGCATCACTGGCCCATCACAGAATTCTTTCCTGTTGAAACTCGGTATTTCAGAATGTGCTCAAGGAAGTTACTAGCAATTTACTGGAGTTGGGAAGAGAAAAAAAATATGTAATTAGCTTCCTTGATCTAATCAATCTACGACCATGATCAATAATAAGACCCAGATCCAAGGTAGTAGCTTGAGAAGAGCAGGCGATGTGGGATGCTTAACTTTTCACTGTGCAAAAAAGGAAATGAAATTGATGAAGGGAATGGCATACCTCAAACCCTCTGAACTTGGTTGATAAGGCTCTCAACCTTCCAGAGCTGAGCTACCAAGTCACTAAGATGTTTAGTAAAAAGGAACTGTATCCACATCTTGAATTGTTTTGCATTTTAATTGAGAAGTGAAAGAATTAATCATCACTAGGCACAGATTTCCTGCTGCAGCCAAAAGCCCTGGAAGTTGGTTGCATTCTTTTATTTCTCTCTACCGTGACGTTTGGATTTGCCAATATCTTGCTTTAGGAAGAACAGGGTCACAGCATGGCAGTCACTTTGGGCTGTATATAGGGGGAACATTTTACAAGTGGTGGACTCCTGACACGGTAAAGCCCCAGCAGAAAAGGGTTTTGACATGTCAATAATCTTTTGTCCATTTGGCTATACACCCTGGAGAGGTGAGTGCATTCTTTCTGGACTCTTTCTTGCCTACCAAGGGCCTGGGCGGAGAAATAAGGGTGTTCCATGGGCAAAGATTCAATCTGGCCTGGAGGGTATCCTGCAGCTATTTATTTCTCCATTTTTAAATTGCTTAAACATTGGAAAGCAAGATTTGAACCTCAGGTGATGCCTTGGTGCTCAAAGCAGGTCCCGTTTCGGCCACTGCAGTCTCTCAGGACTGCCTTGAAGTAGCCTCAACTTCTCAACTTCACCTCAGGAAACACCATCCAGATCTGTGATGGTACAATTATTAGGTATGTTTGTCTCCTCTCTGCCTTGTTTTGGCCATACTTTTCCAGTTATGGTTTTTGTTGTTATTGTTGTTGTTATGACCTTTTGTTCAGATTGAGAGAATTCAGCAAATTGCACTGAAAGCTTGTTTTTGCAGTGAGTTGCTATTTGGACTTTGGACATAGGTGGGCGAGGGCAGACACTATTTGGAGTAGCTGTGAATTGTACATGGCCATCATGTTTTGTCAGGAGCTCTTGGAGACACTGTGTGCTTTCACAGACTCCCATGGGACACAATTTATCTGAAAGATAGTGTTGCAGTAGGTAAGGCATTTGAAGTTTGCATTCTCGTTCTTATTAACTTCCTATTTTAACTCTTTAGGCCAGGCTGTCTTCTGTCATAGGAGGAGAACCTGTCTAAAAATCTCCACATTGAGACTTCATTGCTTCAGGTAAACTTAGCTCCTTTGAAAATAGAACTACAGGTCGGGCGCGGTGGCTCACATTTGTAATTCCAGCACTTTGGGAGGCCAAGGCAGGCAGATCCCTTGAGGTCAGGAGTTCGAGACCAGCCTGGCCAACATGGTGAAACCCCGTCTCTACTAAAAATACAAAAATTAGCGGGGCGTGGTGGTGCATGTCTGTAATCTCAGCCACTCAGGAGGCTGAGGCAGGAGAACTGCTTGAACCCAGGAGACGGAGATTGCAGTGAGCCAAGATTGCAGCATTGCACTCCAGCCTGGGCGACAGAGAGAGACTCCATCTCAAAAACAAACAAAAAAAAAAAAAAAAAGAAAGAAAGAAAAGAAAAAGAAAATACAACTATGAAAGTGAGAAGGATGAAGCCCTGTTATCAGATGATCCTGCCTTTTCCACTACAGTTCTGTGAGGCCTTGGGCACATCTCATCCTATTATCTGAGCTTCCATTTTCCATGTGCAGAAGGTGAGAGCTGATTTCTAAGTTCTCTTGTAGTTCATGCTCAAGGATTGCCTTTCTCATCAAGACTTTCCTAACCATTCTCCTTTCAGTTACATTTTTTTCTCCTCTGAGTCTGTACCATGCCATCCAGTTCTTTGTTACTTCCACAATCTTGTATGGCTTTCTACTGTAGTGTTGCTTAAACAGAGTGATAAACTTTTTGAGGGCAGGGAATGTATCTTCTATGGCTGTAAAAGTATCATTGCATAATTCTGGGCTTATAAAGATACTTGTCTGGAATTGTTTACTTAGCCCAGATTAAGTCTATTTCACTAAAAATGATGTAAGAATCTAATAATTTTGAATCTCTTCTGAGATGAACATACTTGTCTCAGTTTTCCAAGATAACAATTGGTAACATCTTTGAGTCAATAGCTCTTTAGAGTTTCCAAAGAATTTTCACAGTTGCTACCTCATTTCAACCTCTCAAGAACTCTGTCAAATAGATAGATGGTACCAGCATAGTTATTACTATCTTTAAGGTGAGAAAATTTGAGTTCTATCTATTTAACATTATATGGTTATTTAGTAACAAATCTGGGTCTGGCACCCAGTTAGCTAACCCCAAGTTCACTGTTCCTTCTGTTATTTTGTGCTGCAGTTGCCTTGGTGTGTCTTTAGAGTGACAAAGGCCAGTAATATGGATGAAAAAAATAAGACATGTGGATGGGAGAGGAACAGTATGGATTTAGGGTTAAGAACCAAAACTAGACTCTTGTTGCAGATGTGGGATTAAATCGCCAATCTGGATGTCACCAATTGCTCACTGACTGATCTTGTGCAATTTAATTAAACTACCTGGTCCGAGTTTCCTATTCTTAAAATGAATATTGCAATAATACCTACTCAAAAGAATTCTGAGAATTAAATAATGCACATGAATTATTTCAATAGCTTGGCGCATAGTGGAGCTTCATAACCATTAATGATTGTGAGCCTTACTACATGACCTTAGGTCGCAGGCAGAGCAGCCTGGCATAATTACATTTGTGAAAGACACAGGCCCTTCTTTTCCTAACAATATGGTTTTATTTTCATTTTTTCACAAAGTGATGTTGCTATGAATGCTTGGCTACCGCAAGCCAATTATTCCTGTAGTCACTTTTCTGACATCTTCTGCTTGAAACCCAAAAAATCTGAAGGATCATGAGGCCCTGCTTTCAAGGTCTGTATTCATACAAAAATCAAGATCAAGTGAACTTTTTCCCTTCTGGTCCATGGGAGGGAAGAAAGGAGGGTTCTGTTCTCCTTGAGCTTGCCTTAGAACACCTGCATTACTGTTTGACAGTGTACACACTAATACCTTTTATTCTTTTAATTACTGTGAACTGGCTAAATCTGGCTCTTATAGAGCTTCTTTTTTAATGAGGATAACTATGAACTATGTCTAACTATGAAACACAGATTCACAGAAGTTAGGAGGAGAACTAATGGAAGACATTGATGGTGAATGCATCCTTAGACCTGTCTATCCCAATGCTTCCCAAACTGTCCACAATGAAGAACCAGGTTTTTTTGTTTATTTGTTTTTAAATTTCTAATCTGTTGCAGACTGATAGTTTCATAAAATACAATAAAAATACTGTGGCAATGTTAAGTTGCCGTAAGTCTGTATAGATGCTCACTCTCAGTTTCTGTTTTAAGGTCACTGCAGACCAGTTCACAGTCCACACTTGGGGTAGCACAGGTCTACCCAGAGTCCTTCCAAACTAGCCTCACCACAGCCAAGGTGTGCACTAGTCTGACCTCAAAGTGTTCCCAAAACCCAGAAAGTAAGATCGGTTTACAGTGGTTTTTTTCTATAAGTACAAAAATAAAAATAAAATAAATAAAAAAACAGGAGAAACTGTAATGACAGTTAATCCAATGTATGTGAAATATTATCATCTTAACAAATAATCTATATTTAAAACTATTAATATTTTAGATTCTCTTTTTTACACTAAATCTTTCAAATATAGTATGAAATATGTTACACTTAAAGCACTTGTTAATTCTAACTTTCCACATTTCAAGTGCTCGATAATATATCTGGATAGTGATAGTTATATTGGACAGGGCACAGCTGGATTTTTTTTTATTTCAATAGGTTTTTCAGGAACAGGTGGTATTTGGTTACATGAATACATTCTTTAGTGGTAATTTCTAAGATTTTGGTGCACCCATCACCCGAGCAGTGTACACTGTACCCTGCAGTGCATAATATGTGTAAATAATATGTGTAGTTATTATCCCTCACTTCCCTCCCACCCTTACCCCTCAGTCCCCAAAGTCCACTGTATCACTCTTATGCCTTTACATCCTCATAGATTAGCTACCACTTATGAGTGAGAACATACAATGTTTGGTTTTCCATTCCTGAGTTACTTCACTTAGAATAATGGTCTCCTCCAATGGAACAGAACAGAGGCCTCAGAAATAACGTCACACATCTACAACTATCTGAGAAACCTAACAAAAACAACAAAAACAAGCAATGGGGAAAGGATTCCCTATTTAATAAATGGTGTTGGGAAAACTAGCTAGCCATATGCAGAAAACTGAAAATGTACCACTTCCTTACACCTTATACAAAAATTAATGCAAAATGGATTAAATCTTAAATGTAAGACCAAAACCATAAAAATCCTAGAAGAAAACCTAGGCAATATCATTCAGGACATAGATATGGGAAAAGACTTCATGATTAAAACACCAAAAGCAATGGCAACAAAAGCCAAAATTGACAAATGAGGTCTAATTAAACTTAAGAGCTTCTGCATAGGAAAAGAAACTATCATCAGAGTGAACAGGCAACCTACAGAATGGGAGAAAATTTTTGCAATCTACCCATGTGACAAAGGGCTAATATCCAGAATCTACAAGGAATTTAAACAAATTTACAAGAAAAAAACAACCCCATCAAAAAGTGGGCAAATGATATGAACAGACACTTCTCAAAAGAAGACATTTATGCAGGCAACAAACATGAAAAAAAGCTCATCATCACTGGTCATTAGAGAAATGCAAATCAAAACCACATTGAGATCCCATCTCACACCAGTCAGAATGGTGATCATTAAAAAGTCAGGAAACAACAAAGGCTGGAAAGGATGTGGAGAAATAGGAATGCTTTTACACTGTTGGTGGGAGTGTAAATTAGTTCAACCATTGTGGAAGACAGAACAGTGATTCCTCAAGGAATCACTATAGAAGCAGACATACCATTTAACCCAGCAATCCCATTACTGGTTATATACCCAAAGGATTATAAATCATTCTGCTGTAAAGACACATACACACATATGTTTACTGCAGCACTGTTCACAATAGCAAAGACTTGGAACCAACCCAAATGCCTATCAATGATAGACTGGATAAAAAAAAATGAGGCACATATACACCATGGAATACTATACAGCCATAAAAAAGGATGAGTTCATGTCCTTTGCAGGGACATGGATTAAGCTGGAAACCATCATTCTCAGCAAACTAACACAAGAACAGAAAACCAAACACCACATGTTCTCACTTCTAAGCGGGAGCTAAACAATGAGAACACATGGACACAGGGAGTGGAACATCACACACTGGGGCCTGTTGAGGGTAGTGGGCTAGGGGAGGAATAGCATTAGGAGAAATACCTAATGTAGACGACAGGTTGATGGGTACAGCAAAGCACCATGGCACATATATACCTATGTAACAAACCTGCACATTCTGCACATGTATCCCAGAACTTAAAGTATAATTTTTTAAAAATGGTCTCCAATTCCATCCAGGTTGCTACAAATGCCATTATTTCATTCCTTTTTATGGCTAAGTAGTATTCCATGGTATAGGTATACCACATTTTCTTTATCTACTCGTTGACTGCCAGGCATTTGGGTTGGTTCCATATTTGTGCAATTGTGAATTGTGCTACTATAAAAACATGTGCAAGCATATTTTTCACATAATGGCTTCTTTTCCTCTCTGTAGATAACCAGGAATGAGATTGCTGGATCAAACGGTAGATCTACTTTTAGTTCTTTAAGGAATCTCCAGTGTTTTCCATAGCGGTTGTACTAGGTTACATTCCCACCAACAGTGTAAAAGTGTTCCCTCTTCACCACATCCATGCCAATATCTATTATTTTTTTATTATGGCCATTCTTGCAGGAGTAAGGTGCTATCAAATTGTGTTTTGATTTGCATTTCTCTGGTCATTAGTAATGTTGAACATTTTTTCATGTGTTTCTTGGCCATTTGTATATCTTCTTTTGAGGATTGTCTGTTCATGTCCTAAGTGCACTTTTTGATGGAATTTTTTGTTTGTTTTTATGTTTTTGCTGATTTGTTTGAGTTCCTTGTAGATTCTAGATATTAGTCCTTCATTGGATGTATACATTGTGAAGATTTTTCTCCCACTCTGTGGGTTGTCTGTCTGTTTACTCTGCTGATTATTTATTTTGCTGTGCTGAAGATTTTTAATAGGGCCCATCTATTTATTTCTGTTTTTGTTGCATTTGCTTTTGGGTTCTTGGTCATGAAATCTTTGCCTAACCAATGTCTAGAAGGGTTTTCCAATGTTATCTTCTACAATTTTTATAATTTCAGGTCTTAAATTTAAGTCTTTAATTCTTATTGAGTTGATTTTTGTATAAGGTGAGAGATGAGAATCCAGTTTCATTCTTCTACATTTGGCTTGTCAGTTTTCCCAGCACCATTTGTTGAAGTGGGTGTCCTTTCCCCATGTTATGTTTTTGTTGCTTTGTCAAAGATCAGTTGACTGTAAATATTTGGCTTTGTTTCTGGTTTCTCTATTCTGTTCCATTGGTCTACATGCCTATTTTTATACCAGTACCATGAGTTTTGGTGAATATAGCCTTACACTATAGTTTGAAGTCAGGTAATGTGATGCCTCCAGATTTGTTCTTTTTGTTTAGTCTTGCTTTGGCTATGTGAGCTCTTTTGGGTTCCATATGAATTTTAGAATTTTTTTTCTAGTTCTGTGAAGAATGATGGTGGTATTTTGATGGGAATTGCATTGAACCCATTCATGAGCATAGGATGTGTTTCCATTTGTTTGTGTTGTCTATGATTTCTTTCAGCAGTGACTTGTAGTTTTACTTGCAGAGCTCTTTCATCTCCTTGCTAAATATATTTCTAAGTATTTTTTTTTGGCAGCTATTGTAAAAGGGGTTGAGTTCCTAATTTGATTCTCAGCTTGGTCACTTAGTGTATAGCAGGGCTACTGATTTGTGTACAATAATTTTGTATCCTGAAACTTTGCTGATTTATTTACAAGTTCTAGGAGCTTTTGGGATGAGTCTTTAGGGTTTTCAAGGTATACAATCATGTCATCAGCAAACAGCAACAGTTTCACTTCCTCTTCACTGATTTGGATGCCCTTTATTTCTTTCTCTTGTCTGACTGCTCTAACTAGGACTTCCAGTACTATGTCAAATAGAAGTGGTAAAAGTGGGCATCCTTGTCTTGTTCCAGTTCTCAGGGGGAATGCTTTCAACTTTTCCCCATTCAGTATAACGTTGATGTGAATTTGTCATAGATGACTTTTATTACCTTAAAGTATGTCCCTTCTATGCTGATATTGCCAAGGGTTTTAATCACAAAAGGATGCTGAATTTTGTCAAATGCTTTTTCTGTGTCTATTGAGATGATCATTTAATTTTTGTTTTTAATTTTGTTTATGTGGTGCATCACATTTATTGACTTGTGTATGTTAAACTCTCCCTGCATCCCTGGTATGAAGCCTACTTGATCATGGTGGATTATCATTTTGATATGCTGTTGGATTTGGTTAGCTAGTATTTTGTTGAAGATTTTTGCATTTGTCTTCATCAGAGATATTGGTCTGTAGTTTTCTTTTTTTGTTATGTCCTTTCCTTGTATGGAAATCAGGGTGATACTGGCTTCATACAATGATTTAGGGAGTATCTGCTCTTTCTCTCTCTTTTAAAATAGTGTCACTAGGATCAGTATCAATTTTTCTTTGAATGTCTCATAGAATTCAGCTGTGAATCCATCTGGTCCTGGACTTTTTTTTTTTTTTTTTTTGGTACCTTTTTAATTACCACTTCAATCTCACTGCTTGTTATTGGTCTGTTCAGAATTTCTATTTCTTTCTGGTTTAACCTAGGAGGGTTGTGTATTTCCAGGAACTTATCCAACTCCTCTAGGTTTCTAATTTACGTGCATAAAGTTGTACATAGTAGCCTTGAATGATCTTTTGTGTTTCTGTGGTATCAGTTGTAATATCTCCTGTTTCATTTCTAATTGAGCTTATTTGGATCTCTCTCTTCTTTTCTTGATTAATCTCACTACTGGTCAATTAATTTTTTTTTCAAATAACCTGTATTTCATTTCATTTACCTTTTGTATTGTGTTTGTTTGTTTGTTTGTTTCAATTTCATTTAGTTCTGCTCTAATCTTGGTTATTTCCTTTCTTCTGCTGGGTTTGGGTTTGGTTTATTCTTGTTTCTCTAGTTCTTGAGGCATGACCTTAAATTATCTATTTGTACTCTTTCAGACTTTTTGATGTAGGCATTTAAGACTATGAACTTTCCTCTTAGCACTGCCTTTGCTGCATCCCAGATGTTCTGATAGGTTGGGTCACTATTATTGTTCAGTTCAAATAATTCTTTAATTTCAATCTTGATTTCATTGTTGACCCAATGATGATTCAGGAGCAGGTTATTTAATCTCCATGTATTTGCCTGGTTTTGAGGGTTCCTTTTGGAGTTCATTTCCAATTTTACTGACTGTGGTCTGAGAGAGTACTTGATATAATTTCTATTTTCTTAAATTTGTTGAGATCTGTTTTGTGGCCTATCATATGGTCTGTCTTAGAGACTGTTCCATGTGGTGATTAACAGAATGTATATTCTGCAGTTATTGGGTAGAATGTTCTGTAAATACCTGTTAAGTCCATTTGTTCTAGGGTATAGTTTAAGCCCATTGTTTCTTTGTTGCCTTTCTGTCTTGATGACCTGTCTAGTGCTGTCAGTGGAGTATTCAAGCTCCCTACTGTTATCATGTTGCTATCTCATTTCTTAGGTCTAGTAGTAATTATTTTATAAATTCGGGAGCACCAGTGTTAGGTGCATACCTATTTAGAATTGATATTTTGCTTTTGGAATAGTCCTTTTGTCATTATATAATGTCCCTCTTTGTCTTTTTTAACTGCTGTTGCTTTAAAGTTTGTTTTGTCTGATATAAGAATAGCTACTCCTGCTTACTTTTGGTGTCCATTTGCATGGCGTATCTTTTGCTACCCCTTTATCTTAAGTTTACGTGAGTCTACGTGTCTGGTGACCTTCTTGAAGATGACAGACACTTGGTTGGTCAATTATCCATTCTGCCATTCTGTATCTTTTAAGAAGAGCTGTTAGGCCATTTATAATCAATGTTAGTATTGAGATGTGAGGTACTATTCTATTCATTGTGCTATTTGTTGCCTGAATGCCTTGCTTTTTTTTTTCTTTTTTCATTGTGTTGTTGTTTTATAGGTCCTGTGAGATTTATGCTTTAAGGAAGTTCTATTTTGTTGTATTTTGGGGATTTGTTTCAAGATTTAGAGCTCCTTTTAGTAGTTCTCATAGTGCTGGCTTGGTAGTGGCAAATTCTCTCAGCATTTGTTTCTCTGAAAAAAGACTTTCTTTCCTTCATTTATGAAGCTTAGTTTCTCCAGATACAAAATTCGTGGCTGATAACTGCTTTGTTTAAGGAAGCTGAAGATAGGACCCCAATCCCTTCTACCTTGCAGGGTTTCTGCTGAGACATCTGCTATTGCTCTGCCTGGTTTTCCTTTATAGGTTACCTGATGCTTTTGCTTTACAGTTCGTAAGATTCTTTCCTTCGTCTTGACTTTAGATAATCTGATGTGCCTAGGCAATGATCTTTTTACGGTGAATTTCCCAGGTGTTCTTTGAGCTTGTTGTATTTGGATGTCTAGATCTCTAGCAAGGTTGGGGAAGTTTTCCTCAATTATTCCCTTAAATATGTTTTCCGAACTTTAGGCTGTTCTTCTTCCTCAGGAACACCAATTATTCTCAGGTTTGTTTGTTTTAACATAATGCCAAACTTCTTGGAGGCTTTGTTCATTTTTAAATTCTTTTTTATCTTTATCAGACTAGGTTAATTTGAAAATCTTGTTCTTGAGCTCTGAAGTTTTTTCTTCTACTTGTTTGATTCTATTGCTGAGCCTTTCCAGTGCATTTTTGCAGTTCTCTAAATGTGTCCTTCATTTCCAAAAGTTGTGATTGTTTTTTTTTTTTTTATTTTTGCTATCTATTTCACTAGAGATTTTTCCATTAATATCTTGGTTTTTTTTTTTTTTTTTTTTTTTTTGAGTTGGACTTCACCTTTCTCTGGTGCTTCCTTGATTGGCTTAATAGTTGACCTTCTGAATTCTTTTTCTGGCAATTCAGAGATTTTGTGTTTGTTTTGATCCATTGCTGGTGAGCTAGTGTGATCTTTTAGGGGTGTTAAAGAAACTTGTTTTGTCATATTACCAGAATCGTTTTCCTGGTTTCTTCTCATTTGGTTAGACTATGTCAGAGGAAAGATCTGGGGCTCAAGAGCTGCTGTTCATATACTTTTGTCCCATGGGTGCTCCCTTGATGTGGTGCTCTCCCCATTCCCTTAGGGCTAGTGCTTCCTAAATGCTTAACTGCAGTGATTGTTATTTCTCTTCTGGGTCAGCCACCCAGCAGAGCTACCAGGCTCCAGGCCAGTAATGGGGAACGTCTGCAAAGAATCCTGTGATATGATCCATCTTCAGGTCTCTCAGCCATAGATACCAGCACCTACTCTGGTGGAGGTAGCAGGGGAGTGAAGTGGACTCTGCAAGGGTCCTCGGTTGTATTTTTGTTATGTGAGCTGGTTTTGTGTTGGTTGGCCTCCAGCCAGGAGGAGGTGCTTTCAAGAGCACATCAGCTGCCGTTGTATAAGGAGGATATAAGACTGCCCTAGAGTCAGGTGGTGGGCAGGGCCATAGAGCTGTCAAAGAACTATGTCATTTGTCTTATGCTACCAGGGTGGGTGGAGAAAAACCATCAGGTTGGGGCAGGGTTAAGCATGTCTCAGCTCAGATTCTCCTTGGGCAGGGCTTGCTGCAGCTACTGTGGGGTATGGGGCTGTGGTTTTCAGGCCAATGGAGTTATGTTCGCAGGAGGATTATGGCTGCCTCTACAGTATCACACAAGTCACCTGGGAAGTGGGGGAAAGCTGGCAGCCATAAGCCTCACCCAGCTCCCAGGCAGCCAGCAGCCCGAAAGGCTGGTCTCACATGCCCCTGCAACAGCACTGAGTTTATTTCCAGGCAGCTGGTGAGCAGAGCAGAGAACTTGCCCCAGGCTACAAGCCTCCCAGCTGAGAAAGCAAGCCAACTCACAGTTCCTCTATTGTCCCAGGGAGTCTGCAGCGGCAATCTACCTCCTTCAAAAGGTCTGTGATTCTCTTGGCTTTCCTGGTCTATTGCTGTGGTAGTTCTTGGAGCAAAAGTTCACAACGTGGGTCTCCACATGGTCCTCTGTTCATCCGAGTGGTAGCAGCAAGTTAGTCCTGTCTCCTAGCTGCCATTTTCTAACCCTATCCTGCAGTGGAGTTTTTGTGGAGAAAATGCTTTTGTAGTCCATTTAGCTAAAAATAAATAAATATAAGCCCACCTAAGAAACTGCTCTTCTGATAAAGCATTTGTGCTCAGGCTTGGAAGTCTAATTACCTAGTAGTAAAATAAAATATTTCAGTTCATTAATGTAGTACAATTCATCCAGTAAATTCTCTAATAAGTAGGGGGTGGAGGATAAAGATGAGAACTGAGTGGAATTCAACTGTGGCAATTTCCTGAAATGATGAGCTGCTCCAGAAAAAATCAAGCTTGATCACAGAGTCTCTAATTTGGAAAGCAGAGGTGATGAGTTAAGAAACTAGTGAAATGAAGGGACAGCCATTATCGAGAACCCAGATGAGGACAACTATACCAGGAAGCATGAGGAAATGCCCTTGTCAGTCTCACGAAGGATTCAGTTGCACGGTGGGTAGGTGGGCTTTTCCTCTTCTTATCCTGTAAAATCCAATCATTTTATTTGTTTCTTCCTTCTTTTATTCAACCAGCACATGGTTCTTTAGTACCTTCCTAGCATTTTTCTAAACATTAAGGACACATCAACAGACAAATCATCCAACTTACTGGCTATTGGGGAGAGAACAATTAAACAAGCATTTGCGGTCAAGAGTGATACTATGGGAGCACGTGTTAACAAAGTCTGACCTGGTCTCTAAGGTCAGAGAAACATTTTCTTTTCTTTTCATTTCTTTTCTTTCCTTTGTTTCTGTTTTGAGACAGGTTATGTCTCTGTTTCCCAAGCTAGAGTGCACTGGCATGATCACAGCTCTCTGCAGCCTCAACCTCCCCTGGGCTCGGATGATTCTCCCATCTCAGGCTCCCTAGTAGCTGGAGCTAATTTCCACAGGAGCAAGAACAACACGGATTAGAAAGGGGAGAACCAGGTACAAAATGCTATTTGTTCACCAGAAGTGAACCCAAATACACAAATGTTCACATCCTCAAATAGTAGGCACACTGGTAGGAATAGGAAGTCTTAAGAACAAACGTGGGAGGTTCACCATGATGAATTAATTATTTTTATTTTATTTTTTTATTTTTACTTTTATTTATTTATTTATTTATTATTTTATAAATAAATACTTTTATTTATTTATTTATTTATTATTTTATTTTTTTGAGACAGAGTCTTGCTGTCATCCCGTCTGGAGTGCAATCTAGTGGTGCAATCTTGGCTCACTGCAACCTTGACCTCCAGGGCTCAAGCAATCTACTCACTGCAGCCTGCTGAAATTCATGCCACCACGCCTGGCTACTTTTTTTTTTTTTTTTTTTTTTAGATAGAGTCTCACACTGTCACCCAGGCTGGAATGCAGGGGCATGATCTCAATTCACTGCAACCTCTGCCTCCCAGGTTCAAGCGATTCTCCTGCCTCAGCCTCCTGAGTAGCTAGGATTATGGGCATGTGCCACCACGCCTGGCTAATTTTTGCATTTTTTTGTAGAGAAATGATTTTTCCATGTTGGCCAGGCTGCTCTTGAACTCTTGGGCTCAAGCAATCCTCTCAACTCAGCCTCCCAAAGTGCTGGGATTACAGGCATGAGCCAGTGCACCTGGCCAGGATTTTCTTCAGAGGAGTAATCAAGGTGTAGAGAAGAAGGTTCCAGGCAGAGGAAAGAGCATATTCAAAGACCTTAAGGCATGAAAGAGCTTGGTACATTCAGAGATCAGAAAGATGCCCAGGGCAGCTGGATAAATAAGGGGTGGGAGTGGAGACCTGGATATGAGGCAGCAAACATGCAGAAAGAATTCCTGGAGCCCCTTGAGAACCAAAGGCTGGGTCCATTATCCTGCGCAAATGGGAGCTTCACAAGTATTTAAACACAAGGAGCCTCACAAGGTTTTAAACAAAAGTACAAAGTGGTATGATGAGATTTGTGTTTTAGAAATATGACCTTGGCTTCTATGTGGATAATTGATTCAATCCTGGGAGTCCCATTAGGGTCCTACTGATAATCTGAGCTAAGGTGGCTGTAGTAAAAAGAGAAAGAGCTTGAGGATCAACAGGCAGGACTTCAAAATGATGGGATGTGAGCCATGAGAAAGTAAAAGGTGTGGAAGATGACCTGTAGGTTCTAGATTGGTCAACTGAATGAACGGTGAGCAATGGCCTGACCTCTTGCCTTCCCTGATAACTGGCACCACCATACCCTGTTTGGCCTTATCCTGGACTGGCAGAGCAGTTTGCGATTACAAAGACATCCAAACACTTCTGTCTATAAATCAGTTGTTAACCAAGGAAATTCAGTCATTATCTGCAATATATGAGAAAACAAAGAGGGGGCGCGCGCGCACACACACACACACACACACACACACACACAAAGATAAAGACACAGAGACAGACAGGCAGACCAGCACACGAATGGGCAGAACTGCTTAGAGGGCTGGAGAATTTGCATAGGGTGGGGAACCTGATCCAAGGTTGTCAAACTAAGGAATTTTATTGTCTATAATTTTCTGTTTCTTTTTATGTCTTTTTTTTCCTTTGATGTCTTCTTTCTTTCCCAGAGTTTATTATCCTGAATCATTTAATGTATTCTTTCTCTCCCCTGTTCTTCGAAATGAACTTTTTCCCTCTTCTGTCAAAACTTGCCTGCTGTGTTCTGCTTCTTCAGTGCCAAGTCAGTCTTGTATGGCTAATCTCATACAGCATCTCAGTATCGAGCGGTTTAAGTGATGATCCCTCAAAGATTTTTTTTCTATTCTAAACAAATCTTTAAATGTTAAAGAGTGAATAGTGGATGTCTCTCAAGCTTCACCTCAGCAGAGGAAATGATATTGGTAGAAGATGTTTTCCTGTCAGGTAAAGTTGATAAGGAGAGTTTTCCCACAAAAAGAAAGAAAAAGTTATTTATTTCCACCAACAATAAAATCAGTAATAATTCTTCTTACAGAAAACCTAGTACATAAGCTGGATGTTGTGGCACGCACCTGTAGTCCCAGAGACTCCAGAGTCTGAGTCAGGAGGACAGCTTGAGCCCAGGAATTTTGGTGGTGGCAGTGGTAGTGGTAGTGTTTTGCCCTGTTTTATAGTTTATAAGGAGGTAACTGCCTCTAGGCATATACGCCCCACAGGATGTTTAAAATCAGAGCCTGAGGTTGAATGCCACCTTGTCTTTCTCCTCCTTGGCTGGTATGCATGTGCTTGGGTCTCTGCTCAGAAGGCCATATAGTGGTGCTCCACTGTGCTGATGAGGTCACTCTGGTCCTCCAGGAGCTTCAGAACTTGCTGCAGCATAGCCGTACCTAGGACTGAGCAGATGCTCAGGGCGAGTGCAGGCCAAGATGTGCAGGAAGTGGCAGCCCTTCTCCAGGTGATTGAGTTTCTGGCAGTCTTCCTGAATTATCTAGTGGATTTTTCTATGCGGGTCTTTGTCTTTTCTGGTTACACAGTATAGGTAATCAAAACCACCATCTTTCTGGAAAATGAGTCCTTTTTCCTGCAGCAGTTGCATAGCATTTTAAAATATGCTATAAATTGCCTTGAAAGTGATATCCTTCTTAAAACTCCCTTGGTCAGAGCAGGCACTGTCAGTAACAGGCTGGTTAGCCAGGGACAGCAAAGACGCCACCATTTCCAACTCCTGCTGGTCAAAGGTCTGCACTCTGTTCTCCACGAGGAATTCTTTGGCTTTTTCACTCAGCAAACACATGGGACTAGCGAAGGCCAGAGCACCTGGATTGCTAGTGCTTCTTTCTCTAAGGCTGTGCTATGGAAAGCCTTGGTCGTAAACTTTCCCGTAGATTAACAGGCAGCTCAAACACCGTACACCTTGCACATTCCACACTGGACCGTTCACTTTATAATAAGTTGTGGCATAAATTTCTCGCTCTTCTCTGCCTGTGCAGACACGAGCTCTGATTCCGAATATGTCCCCATTTCGGTTTTTGTTCTCCGCTCAATAGTGTCTTGCAGCTTCTTGAGTTTGAGGTAAAGCTCAGTTCTCTTGCTGCATTTGGAGCAATGGATAAAATCTTGACATTGCTTGATATTTTCTAGCAGATGCAGTTTATAACTCCAGTGCTGATATAGTTTGGATGTCTGTCCCTGCCCAAATATCATGTTGAATTGTAATCCCCAATGCAGATGGGGCCTGGTAAGAGCTGTTGGGATTATGGGCGCAGATCCCTCATGGCTTGGTGCTGTCCTCGTGATAGTGAGTTCTTGTAAGATCTGGTCATTTAAAAGTGTGACCCTCCCCCAGCCACTCTCTCTGCCTTGTTCCTGCTTTCATCCTGTGACATGCCTGCTCCCCATTCACCTTCCACCAATTGTAAGCTTCCTGAGGTTTCCATAGAAACTGAGCAGATGCCAGCACCATGCTTCCTATAAAACCTGCAGAACTACGAGCCAATTAAACCTCTTTTATTTATAAATTACCCCACCACAGTTATTTCTTTAGAGCAATGCAAGAACAGCCTAACACAAGTGCTATTATCTCATTTACAACTGTAGAAAACCCCTCTTTCTCTCACTCCAATGGCAGTGCCCAAGATATACCTGTTTTATAGGTTCCTGTTGTACAAAACTATACCTGGCACCTGTCAGGACTCCATCAAGTCCAGTCTTAAGGATATAAACTTAAAGTAGAGCTTTGCAAATGGTAAAAACACAGGATTCAAACACCACACAAGGGAAAGGGCCTCCTCTTCACACTGGTTAAATTCAGTTTGCATCAAGAGGCTGAGCTGTGGCTTCCAGCTAATCCTGAAAGGTTCTGCATCACTGTGTCAAGGTTCCTGAAACTACTTTAAATGGGTAGGGTCCAGGGGGGAATGGGCACCTTCCTGGCCATGCATGTGTTGAAGCACCTTGGATGGGTCTGCCTGGGCAACACAGCGAGACCCTTTCTTAAAAACAAAAAAATTAAAATTTTAAAAATACAAATTGAAAAAAAATTTCTATACTTAAAAATAATATAATTTTTCTATATTTATTTTCTTTTCCGTTTCTCAGAATAATATTTGTAGGTTGAAATAATATGGTGGTGCTCACATGATAACTGCAATTTTATGTCTATTTTCCCTTGGTATTTTAAATAAGATTTCCTATGTTATCACAGGCTCTTGAAGAATATATTTAATATATTTGTAGTATTAAGTAGACAGTCCTGTTGGGCTTAATTTAGTTTAAATTTCCCCAACTGTTAGACAATTATTTTTTATAGTTATTTCCAATTTTCCTTGATAAATAACACTGGAGTGAAAATCTTTAAAGAATAGGTTTTAATTTAATTTTTGCTAATACTGTCTGCTCAAAACAAAATTAGTATTATCTGAGTCCCTGTTCTGAAATTTTTTCCAAGTCTTTACAAAGTCCTGTACAACAAACCACCTTTTCTTTCTCTTCCTAGGGAAATGTTATTTATCCTTCATGATCTAACTTATCCTTATGATTGCATGACCAAATGCAAACATTGTGACACTTTCATGGGTCACTGAAGACTTCCTAATAACTGCCTTCTGTGGGTTCACATAGGACTTTGGCCACAAATCACAGCATCACATTGAGGTGACCTGGCTCAAAACTTACTTCCTTGGAGGGCCATGATGTCCCTGCCAAAGTCAGATCAGTCCCTTTGTTAAATGTTCTGGTCTCTAGAATTATCCTTCATAGCACATATTATAATTATAGTTAAATGATGAATTGGGTAATTATTTCTTCATGCCTGCCTCCTTCAATGGTATATAAGCAGAATGTTTCAATATTCTCATGCTCTGTCCTCAGAGCATCACAACTAGTTAGTGCTCAGGAAATGTTTATTCACTAAAGGAATGAAAGGATGGATGAATAATGTTCCAAAAATATTGTAAACATAAAAAGTATCTGGAGAGGAATAAAATATAAAGAAAGAGTTATCTTTACTCAGAGAAATGTTTCCTTTTGCTTGTAATCTATACCAGCTTTATCATTAACATGCATTGTGGGATTATTATAAGCCACATGCTGTGCTAGCCTTTTTCACTTGCTTTGTTTCATTTAAAGATAATATTGGTCTTAGGAGATGCATACTACTAAGCCAGCCTCTTTATTTTGATATGAAGAACTAGAGGCTCAGAGAGATTACATAATTGCCTGTGGTCACACAAATAGTAAGTGGTGGAACTAGAATCTGTCTGATTTGAAGTTCTCAGCCATTGCCTTTAGTCTATTTGGGCTGCTATAACAAATATCATAAACCAGGTGGCTTATAAACAATAGACATGTGTTTTTCACAGTTCTGGAGGCTGGATGTCTGAAATCACAGTGCCAGCATGGTCAGATGCTAGTGAGGAATATTTCCCGGTTGCAGATGACTGCCTTCTTGTATTTCACAAGGCATAAAGAGAGTTAGGGAGCTCTCCGAGGTCTCCTTTATACCTGCACTAATCCCATTAATGGGGGCTCCAACTTGACAACCTAATTACCTTCCAAAGACTCCACTCCTAGTATCATCACACTGGGGGTTAGGATTTCAATATATGAATTTTAGAGAGACACAGCATTCAGTCCACTGCAGCCACAATGTGATATCTTCTGGAATGTTCTGTCTTAACATTGAACCAGAATTTCTTTCTGGATAACTTCTCACTTAATGCAATTGGGTTTCTAGAGCCATGGGGAATAGGCTGGGTTTCTTTCACCATAGCTGTCCTCAGTACACAAAGACTCATCCTCTGACCAAATAATGCCCTTCCAGGCTTAATCATTCCCAATTCCTCCAGCCATTCCACTTGGGACTGGAACATAAGTTTTCTGATCTTTGTTTGGTGCTTTTGTTTTCACTTGAGTAATTTACCTTTCCCTCGGAGAATTAGCCAATTCCTACATCTGAAAGAGGAAAGGGTGAATAGTAGGAAAAAGAGAAAACAACAACAACTACAACAACCCAACAACAAATGTGTCGTGATCTCTTCTTTGCTGAAGAGAGATGACATAACAGAATGATTGAGCCCGTAAACTCTAGAGACAGACTGCTTAGGTTCAAATCCTAGCTCTACCACCCACTGGCCATATGAGCTTGAACAATTACGTAAATTCTAAATCAGCTCAATTGAATTCCTGGACGCTGAGTTCACCGTGGCTAACAGAGATTGAGTACCACCCTACTTGCCATCTTCTTGCAGCCAAGAAAGGCTGCCACCTCCTGACACCCTAGAGATATTTGTTGAGCACTTCCTATGCTCCTGCTGTTATAAGCATTTTGCCTGCAGGAACTCATTTTGTCCTCACAGCAACCCTATGAAGTAGATCCTCTTATTATCCCCACCGCACAGATGTAGAAAAAAGACCTCTGAGAAATTGTCTTGTCCCAGCTCCCGCAGCTGGTAAGTGGAGGAGCAGGTAGTCTGGCTGCAGAGGCTGTGCTTCTAACCACTCTGTCCTGCTGCCTCAACTTTACAAACCCATCTTTAGGGACCTTTACAATCTGCACGCTTGAACAACTCACCTCATATTCTGCCACTCTGAGCGATTTGACTCCTCTGACAAACTCTTATCTCCCGGACAGTCTTTGCCATCCTTGCCTGCCATCCCTTATGAGGGTTATTAAAATTGGAGCATGGCTCATGGTGATTGATGGCCCAGAGGCTGATCATTCACTGCCTCTCCTGGCTCACAGTAAATATTTACTTTTTGTTACAGAGGAACAATGAGGTTTCATACAGGAGATGGATGTTGAGTGTATATATGATATTATACTTGTCTGGCTCCTTTGAATACCCAACTCTCATTTCCTTGGCTTACTCTGGGAGGGGAGGAGGTGCCAGAAGGTGAGCCATTTGACTTTTCAGAGGGGGCTCTGGAGGTTTGCAAGCTGGATGGATTTTTTTTTCATTACTGAAGTGCTAGAAACATAGTCTCTCTCAATAATTTAAGATCGAGTGAGGAGCCATCAGTAACACAAGTATCAACGGTTGCATTATTTACCTAATATTATTCCTTAAAGTGACTCACATTTTAAACACAGATACATAATTTAGCCTTGCCCTAAGCAATAATGTCCCTCAAATCATGGATGTGATATGCTAATTTCACTAATGCATATTGCAGTATGTATGTAACTGCTGAAATACAAAATGCTTTTTCTTGTCCTTGGGAACGTATCTCACTACTACTAGGGGATGGGTGACTCGTGTGCCGCTCTCAGCCCTGGCACCCCCTCGCTCTGTAATTCTTTACAGGTCGCAGCTCTTTTCTGTGCCTCCATCTCACCATCGGCAAAATGAGGCGGGCTCTTAGCACTCCATCTTTCTACTCTTCGTTTTCGCTTTCCAGCTCTAGGTAATGTTTATAACAGAAAAAAAGAGTTCATATAGGCAGACAGGTTAATCTAAAAATTTTTCTCACTTACAGAAAGGCAGTTTCCAATCTTTACCTTGGAAGTAGCTTAGTAGTTCTTGTCATTCATCTATTATTGCTACTCAGAGAAATACATGAGGAGAGATGAAGCAACTGAAAGGTTCTGTAATGTAGTTAGAATAGAGTCTAAGTTGAGAGGTGGATGGAGGGGTGGGGAAGAGATAGAGCAGGAGTGGGCGGGCTATTGAATTGCAAATCCTGCTTTCTAAGGATGTTCTCCAGACTTTTAGCTGATGTGTCTCCTAGTTTGCATCTCGCCTCTTGTCCTCGTCCTCTTTTTCAGCTCTTCTCTGCCCTTTCTCTCTCTCTTTCTCTTCTGTCTTTGGATCTCCTTTCCCGTCCTCTCTCCTTTCCCTTCCTTTGTTTCTCCACTAATTTTCTATTACGTGTGGCAACATGAAAGCATGTGTTTCTGTTTCCACAGACTCAGACAATAAACTAGGTATTACTTATAAAAAATACAATTTCTGAGAAAAAAAAATGCCTTCGACAAAGAAAAACCAAACATATATATATGTTTGCAGGGTTGAGCTAAAGAGAACTTTGGAAAGAGGAAGGTTGTTTTTGACCCTGGGTACTCCTGTCTCCTTCCCTCTGTCCATCCTCTGCCTTCCCTCTATTCCTTAGCATGGGCTCTGGGGCACCAGGGACGAAGATTACCTGTTCTCTTTCCTGCTGCTATGTCACAGCTGAAAGATCTTTGATATCATCTCAGCTAAGCCTCTTATTTTACATGTGGGGCAACTGAGGTTCAAAGAGGTGAAGGACCTGCCTCGGCATACCATAGTTTAATTTGGAGGCAGAGATGGGGCTAGAATCTCAATCTTGAGACTTCCACACTGGGTCCTTGCTACTCCATGGCTCTTGTCAAGTGGTTCCTGCTGTCTTGGATCACTCTGTCCTGACAAATCCTTGTTAGAACCACGTTTTCATACACTCTAGTAACAACTGGTCATTCTCCTTCCAAGCAGTCTCTCTCATATTTAGTTAATTCCTTGTTTACAGACAGTAGCTCACGCTGGCCTTTCCTATTATTTTAAGTGCCATGAGGGCAGGGACAATGTTTTTCAATCCCAATTTCCATAGTAATAGTAATAATAACAGTAAACACTTAGTTATTGAATTATTTAGGCACCTATGTTGGGCCAGGTTCTGATCTGAACACTCCATGTATATTAACTTATGAACAACCCCATAAGACAGGTGCTGTGGTTATCATCTTCATTTTAAAAATAGGACACTAAGATGCAAAGAGGTTAATTAACTTGCCAAATGTCTCACACTACTAAGTGGCAGAATGGGGGTACAAACTCCTGAAGCCTCATTCCAGAGGACCTCCCTCCCCTCCACGCTGTACTGCCTGTCACACAACAAATACTCGACAAATATATATTGACTTAGTGCTTTTTCTTGACTGTGCTTTTCAGAGAATACCCTACCTTCCAATGTGAGTAAAAACCTGATGTTTTGAAACTCTCGGGGGGCAGGAAGGAAGTAAATTTATTTTAGAATCAGGGTTTCTCGAACTTTAGCGAGCTTGTGATTTTCTAGGATGCTTGTTAATGTAGATTCCTTGGCCCTATCCAGGTCCTTTTCTTACACAAACCTGTGGTAGTGGGGCCTGGGAATGTGAATTGTTAACTGCCATCCAGATGATGCCAGTGCAGGTAGCCTCGAGATGACAATTTGGCAAACACTGCTTTAAAAGTTCTTCATTAAATATGTCAACCTGAGCAGTGGTACGCCACTCGGTGGAAATCTGAAGCTGGTGCAATAACATCTGTCTTTTCTGCTTCCCTTACCGAGGGACTGGGTTTTGGCTCATTAAATAACAGTTCGTGGGATTTCTAGTGGGCTGGGGGCAAAACCAACAGGGTAAGCAGCATCTGTTAAATGATTGCTACTGAACCAGGAGGTACTTTGAGTTAGAGGGCATCATTAGCCCGCCATTTGACGCCAGACACTCAGCAGCCATGGGTGGCTTCTCCTCTCAGGAGCACTTCAGTATGGGGTCTGGCGGTCAGAAGGCTCACTGGTGTTTTGAGATCCATAAAGTGGTTCCATTTGACCTAGGAGACAGGGTGCCAGTGTGATAAGACAGGCTGAATGGGACCTGCTCTTTCACATTTGGACACTACAGTTTTGACGCACTGTCTTAGAACACAGAACTCTTCTCCAGGCTAAGGAGAGGCTCGTGCTCAAGAAGGGATAAAAGCACTGGAATCAGTGGCCACTTGTTACGTGTTCACATGAGTGGTCCTGTTGCTTTACTTCTAGATATTTTCTGCTTTCTATGGATACCATTCACAGAAAACTGTTCTCCTGTTTCTCCTATTTTTTATAACAATTTCCTCATCCACTTACCCACCCATCGATGCATCCATCCACTTTGAGCCCCTCCTTTGTCCTAGGCACTGTGTGAGGCACTGGGGACTTAGTGTACACAGCAAGGTGCTGCCCTCATGGAGTTTCCGCTGCACTGCAGACTTGGAGTTCTTCATGTTTCCCGTTACCCTGAATCCCAATCTCTTCCCTGTAACTGGCAAATACTTCATTGTCTCATTCTTTTCTTTTCCAAGATAAGCAAGCAGGTATCTTACTCTCTAGCTCAGGTGTGCATATGTGTGTGTGTAATATGTGGGTACATATACACACATGTACATAAACACATGTACATATACATACATGTGTGCATATACACACCTACATATATACATATATCTTTAGCAAGCAGAGGTTGACTCTCAAAGGTCAGGGTCATCATTGTATTATTATCTCAACCAATATTTTTGGGTGCCTACTATGTGCTAGTCACTAGGTGAGTGAAGTCGCTCTGTTTTGAAGCTCAAGGAATCCCTTCCCAGTTCTTCAGGGGGCCACATCCCTGCTTTTCAGGGCAGAAAAAAAGAGAAGGAACTTTCAGGGGCTGTTTGTTTCTCTTTATTCACATCATTTATTAGAGTCATGGGACAAGAAAAGGTCCCATTGTGTTCACAACTGAAAAAACAGATTATTAACCTGCTGGAAAATCATGTTCTCTGTATATGTAATTAACCTATTTCCTGTTCAGAGTGTCCTAAAACCCAACAAGGCAAACCCCAGATATCATCTTGATATGGACATGGATGCTTTTACCCCATCCTCTGAAGTCCCCAGCTATAAAACACTGCATTTTGTGATATTTATTGGCAAGAAATTATCTCAGATTTATTGCAGATTATTGATTTCAGCATTCAAAGGTTAATGAGGTTTGTGTCTTCATTCAGCACTTCTGCTCTGGGGAGAATAATGAGATTGCCTGAAGACACAAACCATTCAATTAAAACAAACAGATGACTGTAACGTGCATCTTGGCTATATTCTGATACTTTTTTCCTCCCCCTTCTCTTTCTTTTTCTTTCTCAACATATTCTAATTTCTCAGCTGATTTTTATTTTCACACGTGAGGAGATGATTCAGATGATCCCAGGCAGCACTGCTCTAAATCATAGGTAATTCCCTCATGGACTCTATGTAGAGAAATGGAATTCGCCTACACAGTCTATCAAGGGTTCTTTCTTCTAATACACCTACAGACATCTCTGTGTCTCAGTGATAGAAATGCAAACTGATTAATGCTCAATTAGAAGCCCTAGACCAACAGATAGATGCCACCACACTGTTAGAAGCGGGAGGCTGGAGGAGGTGGAAGCGGTATTGCATTTCCAGAGAGTGGCTAGCAACAGACTTTTGGCTTGGCTTAAGTAACTTCAAACAATTGTTTCTCTTTGACCACTACAGATTTTCTGGCTTCAAAATCTATTTGTGAATAGTTTTGCTTCCATTTTCATTATGTGTGCTAACAGACTTTTTACAGATTATAGACTTTGCCAAGTTTATTCATTTAATTCTAGATAAAATGATAAAGCATCCCGAGAGCTCAGGGTCTGTGTTTTTCAAGGACTTCGTGAAGAATGCCACAGCTTATATTCACGGAGAATATTCTTCTCATATCGAAGTCTGGCTCAAAGCCTTATTAAAACACAAGCCTGGCTTTCTAGTGAAGAGCCACCCTGGATACCACTGGAAATTGTTTTCTCAACAGTAACTTTCTGTCTTTCCAAAGACAAATTACCTCTTTGCTCAGGCATTCCTTTGATAGCTTCTCTTTGGTTTAATTTTTATGGGGGCACAGATGCAAGACAAATTACTGGACCAAGTTTATGTTTTAGTCATGCAGCGTTAGGGCTGAGAGGAAGCTTAAAGTTCAAATGGGGCCTCCCACTTACTTTGCTACTGGAAAAATGAAGCACAGAAGGGAAGTCTCAAATCCAGCACTGTGCAAAGCCAGCTCCCTGATACTTCTGTCCACAAGAAAATCCAGGTGCTCTAGTACTATGCTGATAAGAACCACCTTGAAAGCCCTGAGGCTGTCCTTACCCCTGGACTGATTCTTTGGAGGCCATAGATTAACCCGTATATTCTTCCATTGCCTATCAGCCACAGGCTGTTGCTGTAAAACCACTCAGAACGTATTTTGGTTGCAAAGGGAATGCACTGACTCAGGGAAGTTCAGCTGAAATGTAATTCTTGAGAGCATATGCAATTAGCAAAGCTAAAATGTGGAAAATGCTGAAGACCCTGTGGGGTCTCTTAGAATCTTAGGCCCTGAGTTAGAAGACATCCTAGAAGTAACCTAGCCTGGCTCACAACTTAATGTACTTCAATCCTCTTTATAACATAATCCCTTGGACACCAGTGACGGTGCTAAATCCAAGGCCTAAAGCACATTTCTTAAGTTTTTAATATTGGAGGACTTTCTGCAAATGCTATTCCTTTCTTAGGATTTTTCATGCTCTCTATCCCTGAAGTAGCATTCGGGAGCCAGGCTTGTTACTGATGGAGCTTACACAAATGTAACATGGTCTCCAAAACTTTGCCCTCTTTGCATGAACATGAAGAAATGCCTTAAAGAAACTCTCGGCATGACCTCCTTGCTAGCCATGTGGCCATTCTTGTCAACCAGAGATTTGTGCATTTGAAATGGAACACAAGAAAGAAATGAACCAGAATGATGTGACCCCCATGTCCTTTCAGAGAAACAGTTAAGAAATATGACAAGGATGCTACCATTTTCTAAAGCTAGGTACAGTGATGTCAGAAACTCTTAAAATATGTATTTTGCATTGTTGATACACTGGAATGAGCAAATTGTAGGTTTTTAAACAAAGAGACAAATCCCACAGGAAAGTATCGTAGGTAATATTATGCATTGAAAGGGCATGTACCTCTAGCTGGTGGGAGTGCTGCTGGTGCTAAGCTCTCAGCTGTCAGCCCCTTCAGGAATTGAAGAGAATCATCTTGTCGAATATTATGGCCCCTTCTTGGGCATGAGAGCCATCCAATAACTAGTTCATATGGGGTATAAAGCCTTGACTCTCTACCTTCAATTTGTACAACTCTGAAGAATCACGCCAGCACCAGAACTTCCTGTGGGGTCAACTGAGAATTTTATTGGCACTGCAAAACAGCTCCTTTCTTGCTTTAAACAATCCTGATTCCTTTCCTTTCCTTCCACAGATGTTGATCCCTAGGACCCATCTTACTTAATCTCTTGCATACTGTCATGTCAGCATCTGCTTTTCAGGAAACCCAAGCTGCAACAGAGACAGCATCCTTCAGGATCACTATAGAAGAGTCATCAGCAAATTCTAATAGGAATAATCTACTTCACTGCCTGTTTTTGTAAATAAAGTTTTATTGGAACATAGTCACATTTATTCATGTGTATACTGTCTATGGCTGCCTTCCCACCACAATGGCAGAGACTGTATGGGTATGGTCCACAAAGTAAAAAATGTTTATTATCTGACCCTTTGCAGAAAAAGTTTACTGATCTCTGCTGTATAATCCTGGATGAAACACAGACATCAGATGACAGAGAAATCTAGGACAAGAACCTCTCAGAACATTATGTATTCTTAGTGAAATTTTAAGCATCTGCTTTATGAAATACTATTAGATCCGTTTCTCTCTAGTCATATTCATCTCCACACTTTTCTCTGACTCTTTACTGAGCTGATATGGAGAAAATGAAGAACATTAATTTCTGATCCTACGCTTGAGTTTTGACATAATAAAATGGCTTGCTTTCTACTGTACTTTAGAGCTTACAAAAGCATTTTTGCATACTAATTCTCATTTATCTTGAGGTAGACAAGGCAGGGTTCACCAGTTTCATTTCATTGATAAAGAAACTGAGGTTCAAAGAAGTTAAGTTGCTGCTTATGATCATGCAGTTGTTTTGAAAGCCTGGATGTTTTTGTTTCAGATTTTAGTTATTTTTCTATTTGTTATCAAACTAATAAGCAGTGAGGAGGCTGAAGGTGATTTTTTTGAAGGAGAAAAATTTATCTTTTCTCAATTCTTGTTTATATATTAAGTCATCAAACATTTACTGAACAACATTGACTGAGTCAATATATTCAAAGATTAGTAGCTTAAAAAGGCTCTGCAGATGATTCTAATGCACTTTCATAGTTGGGGATTGCAGGGCCATGCCCTGATTGTTAATGCCTAATGTTATTAGGTTGGTGCAAAAGTAACTGTGGTTTTTGCAATTTGAAAAAAATGCAGAAACCACAATCACTTTCGCACCAACCTAATAGTATGTTTGAGTAAGGCTTGCATTTATGAGGAGATGCTTTTAACACCAGAAAATAGTAACTTATTGCTTTTCTTCTTTTCATTATCAATCCAAAAAGTAATTATGAAGTGCCCTTCAGGTATCAGGCACTGATGAGAAGATAGAGATAAATGATAAACTAAGAATGGTTCCCATCTTATGGAGCTCCCAAGCTATATGGAATAGAGACTATTAAGCAAGTAAGTAATAACCACAAGTGGGTCTGGTGTTGGATAGGGGCAGTAAAGGTGCTTCTGATGGGCCTACCTGGCATAGGTGGGATCTGGGAGAGAACATTTAAATGCAAGCCGAAGTATGAGAAATAGCTACCCATGTGAAGAGGCAGAAGTGTGTGCTAGGTAGAGAGAATAGGATATGCAAAGGTTCAGGGATGAGAGAGAACGTGATATAGTGGAGGAAATGACTGAAGTTTATTCCAGCTGATGTATAGAATGGAGGGGAAGATTGGTAAGAGATGAAGCTGAAGACACGCAACAGATAGGTACAGTTCATGAGCTATTGTCAGCAAGCCACAGAAAAGAATTTTATCCTTATTCAAAGAACATCAGGGAGCCATTTAAGGATTTAAACAGTAGAACAGCACTTATTTTTCCATAAGAAAAAAAAAAAAACCTGTTAGCTAAGTCCAAGGTAGCTGTTTTCCATGGACAAGTCAATGAGACATAAAAACTGAATAAGTCAAGGTGAGAGTCACCATCTGTGTTTGCAAGCAAAGGTGGAGCTCTACACTTTCCAAGTGCAATGCATTTTCTTTGATTACCTCTAGACCATTTTAGTACCAGCAGTCAGAAACAATTCAAGCCCTACCTGCTCTGCCATTGTCAGTCTCACTTTTGTAAACACCACAGACTTCAGTGACTTTTCTCCTTTGTCTCTGAGACCCAAGTGAAAGGGCATTCTGCTATCTAGACTTTCTCTCTGTTCATCAGCATTTTGATTAAAGTCATTTGGAGGCTCTTTTCTTTGAATGAAAAAGATCTTCCTTAGAGGGGCAAGAGTGAGTCATTTCTGTTGAATTCATGTATTACTTAGGCAGAATGCAATGTTCTACTGAAATTACACCTGATTACAGACCATCATACCACTGCCCAGGGAACCCATTCCTCCCTTGGTAATAGTCCTTAAAGTTATCTGTCCTCAGAAAGCAATAGGCAGCTAAAGAGAAGGGCAGATTTATACTTGATGCCAAAAATCTCAGTTGAAGAGGTTGAACATCCTAAATTACTTATGAGCCTGCAGGCATGGCTCAGGGAGAGGCTACAGCTTTGGGAGTTCATCAATGCCCTCCACTTTCCATCAAATGAAAGAGTAAAAAATTGTTTCTCATATTGGAGAGGTAACGTTTCTTTTCTGAGCTTTTACTTATTTTCCTTATTCTCCTTAGATCTTGCAAGACAAATATATAGACAAATGATGGACAGGAAAGTTTTACATAATACACCATCTAGTGAGATATTGTGAGAGGAGAAAGCCTTAGGGAAGGTTTTGAAAGATCCTTAATTTCTATGTGTTTGAAGATTTTCCTGTTGTCTTTCTGTTATTGCATTCCAGTGTGATTTCACTACGGTAGAGAACATGCTCTATATGATTTCAATTCTTTTACTTTTGCTAATGTTTATTTTGTGGACCAGATATGGTCTATGTTGGTGATTGTTCCATGGGCACATGAAAAGAACAAGTATTCTATTGTTATTGAGTGGGATGATCTACATATGTCAAGTTCCTCTTGACAGTTGATAGTGTTGTTGAATTCTTCTGTATTATTGATTTTCTATTATTTCTATTTTCTATTATTTCTATTAATTGTTGAGAGTGGAGTGTATATGTCCTCAACTATAATTATTTGTCTATTTCTCCAGTGTTCGTCAGTTTTTGCTTCACATTTTTTGCAAGTCTGTTGTTTGGTATATCCACAGTTAGTATTGCTGTCTTCTTAGTGGAATGACATTTTAATTATGATGTTAAGGTCCCTCTTTATCCCTTGTAATTTTCTACACCTTTAATTTTACTTTGTCTTATATTAAAAGCCATCCCACATGTTAAAAAAAATTGCACAATATATTTTTCACTCTTTTACTTTCAACAACCTATATCATTATGTTTGAAATAAGTTCCTTGTAGAGAGTATAATTAGGTAATGATTTTTTATCCATTTTGGCAATCTCTGCCTTTCAGTTGGTATATTTAGGCCACTTACAGTTAAAGTAATTATTGGTATATTAGGGTGTCAGTCTCCCATTTTATTTATTTTGTTTGTTTTCTGTGTCTTTTTTCCTCTGTTTATCTTTTCTTACTTTACTGTAGATGATTTTACATAGTTCAGAAAGCTCTGTCCAATGGAATAAGGCAAGAAAAAAGAAATAAATGCCATACAAACTGATAAGGAAGAAATAAAACTGATTCTGTTTGCAGATAACATAAGTGCGATAACATTAAAGGCAGGAAGGGATGCAGAGGAACCGAATTACTCAAAAAATGCTGGTAAGAATGTAAAATGATATAGTCACTCTGAAAAATAATGTGACATTTTCCTTTAAAACTAAAAATGGACGTATATTTAGTAATTATACTTGTGAGAATTTAGCTCAGAGAAATTAAACCTAGGTTTACGCAGGAAATTTTACATGAGTGTTCATAGCAGTTTTAATTCTTAACAACCCAAAACTGAAAATTACCTAAATGTCTTTCAATAGGTGAATGGTTAAACAAACTGTTTATGCACACCATGAGATATTACTCAGAAATAAAAATGAATAAACTATCAATATACACAAAAACATGGCTTGGATAAACCTCAAGGGGATTATGGTGACTGAAAAAGCCAATCACAAAAGCATATATACTGAATGATTCCATTATATAAGACTCTTAAAATAATAAAATTATGTGAGAGAAAATATATTAGTACTTGCTAGAGATTAAAAATAGGAGGGAATATGATTAAAAGGTATAGCATAAAGGAGCTTTGTGGTAATGATATAGTTCTATATTTTTATTTTAGTATTAGTTACCAATGCTACACATCAGATAAAATTACATGAAACTATGCACACATATACATATACACAATGTGCATGTGTCTGAATTATACCAATATCAATTACCTGGTTTTGATATTATACTATAGTTATACAAGGTGCTAATACTGGGGGAGGGTTTGTAAAAGGTACACTGGCCCTTCCTGTACATTTCTTTGCAATGTCCTATGAATCTATAATTAAAAGTGTAGAAGTTAAATACTAAATATAAGAAAAAGTTTAAAAGGTATTTAGCTATGAATACATAAATGTTCACACATGTGTGTGTGTGAAACCCCTTGGTTTATTTTATTCTTCTCAGTTCCTTATCCTTATCAGACTAGTTGGGATGCAGATGGGTTCTGGAGTACCTAAAATGAGGGAAGATGATCCCTTTCAGACTCATCTAGAACACATTTTTAGGAATATGGTGAGCCGAGAGAGATTAACTCCACCAGCTGAGCCAGTGGACTTGGGACGGCTTGTGGAAAGACTGAAGTTTAATGTGCCAATTTCCAAATTTTAAGGTACATTAAAGGGGAGCTTAAGGGACCCCACTCTGAGAAATTCTAATTCAGTCTCTGTGATGTATGTATCAATCTATGTTTTAAATAAACACCAGGTATTTCTGATGTTTGTGGTTCTCCAACCACACTTAAAACCCCATCCATTTAGTGGGTTAAAATCGTATGTCTGCCCTTATTTACTGAGTGAATTTGGGCAAGTTCTGAGTCTCATTTTTCTTATCCGTAAAATAAGAGTAATGTCTTTTTAGGATCAGTATAAGCTGATGCTCAAGAAATAATTTTGATGTCATTTCTATAGTTATTATTGTCATAATCATTATCATCGTTAATGATACTAGCATGCAGTGAGTCTGTCCTTAATAAAAATTTCTTCCTCAGGGATGATATGCTTATAATATTGCACTAAGATGTATCTAATATGTTATTATTTAGCACTATCAGAGCTTTTGATAACGTGAGTTTGGTGACCTTGTAGATACATGAGGCAGCTTCTCCAGGATGGTCACTGGGCAGTGATTCTGGAGCCTTGAGAGTCCAGTTTCGCTGCCAGGAAGGGTCAGGGGTAAAGGAAGAGGTTACTGTCTGAGGGCAAGTGAGACATGCATTCAGGTAGCTTTCCTGGTGACTGACATGGCAGAGAAACTTCTTCTTGAGGGACGTCTACAAAGGCCCCCCAAATTTAGAAGAACAAATTGAGAAAATGTCAGAGATAATGTCACTGTGTCCTCTGTCACAAAGGGCGTGTCTTCATATGTTCACCTATTGAACACTCCCGAGGATTCACTGTACACAAAGCAATGGGTGACATACTGGGGCTGTGTTGGTGAAAATGCTGGCTTAGTGTTAACCCCACCCATGGAAGGGAGACCCCAGATACACTGCAGTTAAGCTTTATCCCTTTTGCCCCTAGTCATAAAACACAGTGTAAATTCACTTAGCTTTGGTCTCCTAGAACAATGGGAACGCAAAATAAGATAAATTCACTCATGGAAAAGCAGAGAACATTGCACGTCTTGTACATATGAGTTGGTAGACTGAGATATGTACCTACTTCAGATATGTTTCTTTCTGAGTTTCACAGCCATTCCCCAACTAAATTTAACATAAGTTTCAACTAGCCCAAGGTTCACATACTTAGGCCAACTTACCTCTCTAAGCCTCCCTGACCACCCAATCTAAAGGAGGTTTCCCCTTCCCAGTATTTTCTCACCAAACCTTGCTCTTTTCTATATAGCCCTCCCAAATTTTGGAATGATACTGCTAAGTGCCTGTTTAAATGTTTACCTCCTGTCTCCTCCACTATGCTATAAACTAGCAGAGTGCCTGGAACATAGTAGGTGTCGATAAATATTTGTTGACTCAGTAAATAGGGATTTGGCCTCAAAATCTGTGCTTTTAGACACTATGTTGTATCACATTACAGACTGTAAATTTAATCTTAACAATTATTTGAGGTTAAGATCATTAATAAACCTAAGGTTTATTCACAGGTGATGAAACTGAGGCCCAGATGGGTTAAGTTGCTTACCCATCTGCATCCCGCTATTAAAGTGTTGACCTCTGGACTTCAGGTGGTATGTTTTGCCCATTGCACTAGAGATGAGTACCTCCTATTTCTGATAGCACCATAGACCCAGGGAATGCAGTTTCAGCTGAGTCAGCCCAGTGCAGGCTGCAGTGAGTGGGATTCTGTTCAGATCCCAGCTGGTTATACTGCCATGAATTTTGAATCAAGCCATAGTGCTCTCTCTAGCATTTCCAGAATGCTAACACAGCTTGTGATTTCAGGATACTTGTTCTACAACCAGAAACTCAAGTGATCAAGAGTCCAGGAAGCACACTGGCATTCTGTCCTGTATGCATTCAACCCTGCACTTCATGCTGGGGTAAACTGTTAGTCCCAGGCTAGGTAACTACCCTTAGGAGTATGTAAAGATAATCACAACAAATTGCTAAAAGGCAAAGTTGCAGGGAAAGAAAATAATGTGAATTCCTCCTACTCTTGAATTAATGAGAAATGTATTTTCTGTCTCAAAAAAAGAAAAGTAAAATAGAATGTCTTGTTCTCTGCAGTTGATAAAAAGTTTTCCTTTCCATTTAAAAGGTTAAGTAAAGCTACTTACATGCTCTTACGTTGTCTTTCAAAAGAGCACACTGTTCCTTCAAAACTTGAAGAGATACCATTTTATGTGTTTCCAGACTGATCAAAGGCCATATGTCTTCTTTGTATTATTATTTTCAATAATTCTTTATTTTATTGTCAGAGTTTATAAAGCCACATTCCAAGATTGGCGTTTGGGGTTCTCAGGATTGAGTTGGTTCTTGCAAAGTAACTGGATGTGTAGCACTTCTCTCCTATAGTCTTCCTTTAGGAGGCAACTATACCACTGCTGGGAGATCCACACATTGTCTTCAATATCTAGCGTACACCCAGTTCTGACGGCATCAGAGATACAAATTTTAATTTTTTTAAGAAGAAATTGCTAATCTTTCCAAAATTAAAAAATAAAACCAGGAACCAATGTTTTCAAAAATCTTAAACTTCTACAATTTTAAGAAATATTCCATGGTCAAAAATTTATATTCTTAAGGCCAGCAATTGACTGATTATGTGTTGTCATGATCAAAAAGAACAGTGGTGAATCAGTTTTACCTTCTTAAGAAAAAAAAACAAAAAAACTTTTCCTCCTCCTCACTGTGGAGAATCATGTTTTTAAAAGGATAAAGAAATTCTATGAGACTTATATAAATGCAGAGAGGACTGTGGTGTCATGAAGAACATACTGCAAAGCTGAGCCATATGTCCATGCATCAGAAAGGAAGAGGTCTGCAGAATGCTCAGAAAAGTAACAATTACAGTCACAGAGGGTTAGATTCCCAGTTAGATTAGAGAGGCAGTCATGAAACTAGAAAAGATTTTTAAAAGGTTATTTTAACAGAGTAACTAGGAGCAAGGTTGCAGAGGTAAAGATGAAAGTCTTTGGAGGGCAGGCATGGGACAGCAGCATAGAATATTAGAGATGGTGGTTCAAAGATGACCAAGTCAAAGAGCATTGCCATGGAACGCAGGAGCAAAGTACAAAGCCAAGTAGAATTGCTCTAGCAGGCCAGAGAGAAAATGAAAAACCGGATCTTTTAAACACATTTTGAAGGATGCAGGACCCACAGTAGAGATCAGAGAATTTGTGCCTTCTCATGGCAAGAGAAATGACTTCAATGCCAAGTCAGTCTAGGCCAGAAATCAGAAGGTCAAATATCAGAACAATACTAATTTCCTCTGTCTAGAAGATTCATCCCATATTTTTAACCTGAAAAAGTCCTATTCACCCACCAAAGTATATCTCAACTTCTACCCACTGAAAAGTCTTCCCAGACCCCATTGGTCAAACTACTCTCCTGGTTTTTCACACTGGGTGTTTCCTATGACTGTAGTCTACCCTGCATTACAGTTAATTCTGTATTGTTGATTCACTTACAATTCTCCTTTCAGAGTTTTCCTCTATGCAGCAACGGCTCCTGGGGAAGCTTCAAAGGAAGCGTTAGAAGAAGGTGTCACTGCCTGAGGCCAAGTGGGATGTGCATTCAGGTAGCTGACCCAGTGATTGACAGACAAGAATACTTCCTCTTGGGGGAAATCTGCAAAAGGCCCCCAAAATTTGGAAGAACAGACCAGGGAAATGTCAGAGATAATTTCATTATGTCCCATGTCACCGGGGGATTGTTTTCATATATCCACTTATTGAATGTTATTGAGGATTTATTGTACTGGTTTATTTATACAGGTTGAAGCCCTATCAAGGAGAGAAATGATAGGTAGTGTCCATATCCAAAACTCTAATGAAAATGAGGCAGCTGGGCACAGTGGCTCACTCCTGTAATCCTAGCACTTTGGGAGGCCGAGGTGGGCAGATCACCTGACGTCAAGAGTTTGAGACCAGTCTGGCCAACATGGAAAAACCCCATCTCTACTAAAAATACAAAAACATTAGCCAGGTGTTGTGGTGGTCACCTGTAATCCCAGCTACTCGGGAGGCTGAGGAAAGAGAACTGCTTAAACCCAGGAGTCAGAGGTTGCAGGGAGCCAAGATTGCGTCATTGCACTCCAGCCTGGGTGACAGAGCAGGTGTCTGTCTCAAAAAAAAAAAAAAAAAAAAGAAAGAAAGAAAGAAAGAAAAGAAAATGAGGCTTTTCCTTTTGTCCATAACCCAATCTATGACCCAAATGACCTTCTTCTCAGTTACCATACTTTCAGACTCAATAAGAACACTGTGTATTGACAATAATAATAAAAAACTTGTATTTTTCTCCATCAAAACAGCACTAAAGGGCATTCAACTATTGATCCCAGAGAGCAGTTATCAGCACATGCCCTAAAATTGCAGATGCAGTTCTAAGTGATTCAGTGCGCCTCCCAGTCCATGGCCTCAGGAACACCCTGAGCTTGCATTTCTTTGGGTGACATGAAAAATAAGTCAGCATCACCACTTCCACCAACTTAAAAATTTGCATGGAATTACCATAACATGTTATGATTTTGCTTTAAAATGATTACTTCTGACAGGCTCCCCAATCTAAACTTAATATCTGTAGCATGAAGAAATCTTCGCCTTCAATAATAGCTCTGTTCACACCATGCCTTTTAAAACATACATCAATAGACACTTTTTCACCTCAAACAAGATCAAGAGAAAAATCAGTTTTCATCTCTAAGGGACACAAGGAATCATATATGTCTTTCCTGGGGAATTTAAGATGGATATTATGCATTTCCATGATATAATGAGGCCCTACATTACGGTCCTCTTGTTTTGTTCTCTGGTGTGTGGGTTCTTTAATGCCATCAGCATAACTTTGAAAACAAATAGCTTTTTTCTTATCATATTAAATATGTCATACTCTTGTCAACATTTTAGAAAAAAAAATCTCTAAATAGTAAAGGAATAAAATAAAACTCACCTACACTTTTACCTCACTGAGATCTTCATCTTAATGTTCAGGTACTTTTAACATTTATTTCACCAAGAGTTTTATAGGCAAGGACATTTTGGTAATTCTTTAAGAATTACTTTTTTAGACAAGTGGAACAAGTTTGATTGACTTGGCTTGCTTACATCACTGTGTGAAGATTCAACACCACGATTACTCTCACACATTTTAAAATAAAGGCTCTTTGTACAATGTTTCAGTTTATTATTATTATTTTATGTTTACAAGGTAGTTACCAATCAAGTCAATAGTGTGCTCATAATACATGTATTCTGATTAACTGGTTGATAACATCAGAAGGGAGTTTAGGAGACCCAAGTTCTTGTCTAGCTCTTTGACTATTCAGCTGCACAATTGGCTGATTCACCTCTCATGCCACCATCATCACCATCAGGCTAAGTCTCAGTTTCTTGATCTATAAATTAAAGGAATTAAACTAAATTGTTTCTAAGTAACTTACAAGTCTCTTGGTCTAAAATCCTACAGCTTACAGGGTCAACCAACAGCTGGCTGAGAGATGGTGTTGTTACAAATGGATTTGAGCAAACCCATGACCACAACAAGGAAAATGGAGGAGTTATACTTGTCAGTAAGGATTATTCCTTTAAAAGCATAGAATAAGAAAAAGTCCTCTATAAAAGCATGCATTATAAGGTGTGAAATAATAAATTGTGATTAAACACAAAAACATCAAAAGCAATTGAAACAAAAGCAAAAATTGACAAAAGGGATCTAATTAAACAAAACAGCTTCCGCACAATGAAAGAAACTATCATCAGAGCAAACAGACAGCCTACAGAATGGGAAAAAATGTTTACAATCTATCTATCTGACAAAGGCCTAATATCCAGAATCTCTACAAGAAACTTAAACAAATTTACTAGAAAAAAAAAAAAACCCCATTAACAAGTGGACAAAAGACATAAACAGACACTTCTCAGAAGACACTTATGTAGCCAACAAACATATGAAAAAAGCTCAACATCGCTGATCATTAGAGAAATGCAAATCAAAACTACAATGAGATACCATCTCTTGCTAATCAGAATGGCTAGTGTTAAAAAGTTAAGAAACAACAGATTCTGGCAAGACTGGATAAATAGGAATGCTTTTACACTGTTGGTGGGAATGTAAATCAGTTTAACAATTGTAGAAGACAGTGTGGTGATTCCTCAAAGACCTAGAAACAGAAATACCATTTAACCCAGCAATCACATTACTGGGTATATACCCAAAGGAATATATATATATCATTCTATTAAAAAGATACATGTATGTGTACACTCATTGCAGCACTATTCACAATAGCAAAGACATGGAATCAACCAAAATGCCCATCAGTGATAGACTGGATAAAGAAAATGTGGCACATATATACCATGGAATACTATGCAGTTATGAAAAGGAACATGATCATGTTCTTTGGCTGCACATGGATGGAGCTGGAAGCTGTTATCCTCAGCAAACTAACACAGGAGCAGAAAACCAAATACTGCATGTTCTCACTTATAAGTGGGAGCTGAACAATGAGAATACATGGACACAGGAAGGGGAATAACACACACCATGGCCTGTTGTAGGTGGTGGGATGGAAGGAGGGAGAGCATCAGGAAAACAGTTAATGCATGCTGGACTTAATAACTAGGTGATGGGTTGATAGGTACAGCAAATCACCATGGCACACGTTTACCTATGTAACAAACCTGCACATATATCCTGGAACTTAAAATAAAAATGACATTGTGGAAAATTTCTTTAAAAAATTTCAGAGATTACAAAGTACTATGAACATTATAAACAGGATAAAGGAAAGAAAGTAATAATTTGCTAGTGATACAATTGTCTACCCAGAATGCCCAGAAGAATTAACTGTTGGATTTAAGAATACAGTTTAGCAAAATATATGGATGCCAGATAAATATTTAAAATTAATAGCTTTTCTATATGCTAGTAATAGTATATTTAAATACAAAACTTGTTAAAATATTTCATTTGTAAAAGTGATGAACTATAGGCTACTTAGGCATAAGCGTGAGGAAAAAGTGACATACTAAAAAATAGTTCAAAATACTAAAAACACTTTAAAAATAGAAATACCATAAAAACCATAAAAGATGAGATGGGTCATTCATAAATGATAAAGAAATATAAAATCCTTAGCACAACACGTCAAGTTAGATGCCAACATACATTTTATTTTTATTTTTATTTTTGAGATGGTATTTCACTCTTGTTGCCCAGGGTGGAATGTAATGGTGCTATCTTGGCTCACTGTAACCTCCACCACCTGGGTTCAAGCAATTCTCCTGCTTCAGCCTCTCAAGTAGCTGGTAATTTTGTATTTCTAGTAGAGACAGGGTTTTACCATATTGGTCAGGCTGGTCTCCAACTACTGACCTCAGGTAATCCACCCACCTTGGCCTCCTGAAGTGCTGGGATTACAGGCATGAGCCACCAGGCCTGGCCAAATTTTAGATATAGTAAAATGAATTAAAATATTTCTAATCCAGAAAAAAATTAGGTTATTTG
Organism: Cacajao melanocephalus; assembly: GCA_963573385.1. Taxonomy (NCBI): domain Eukaryota; kingdom Metazoa; phylum Chordata; class Mammalia; order Primates; family Pitheciidae; genus Cacajao; species Cacajao melanocephalus. The sequence continues at coordinate 74,121 of CAUYLG010019700.1, forward strand.
TCAAATATATAAATGAAAACTATAAATTCAATTAAAGACATTAAAAAAGAATAAACAACTATAAAATATAAATGTCTGTATTTAAAAAAATATCAGAATTAAAAGGCTGAAATTTCACAAGATGATGTAACAGGCAATAGATTTATATTTCCACCTTAAACAATCAGAAAATTGAACCAAATATATGAAACAAATTTTCAGACATTGAAAACAGGCAGTGGGAAACTGTAATCTCTGAGATAATAAACAAGGTGAGCCCTACCATTGCAAACTTACTCCTTGGAGGCAATTTCTAAGTTACAATACAGGGAAGAGGAAATCAAACAGAGGTTGGTGGTCTCATTCAGTTGAGGAGATGGAGATCACATTTCAGGCTGGGTGAGGCACCTAAATTTGTGGAGCAGAGGACTAGAGAACAATAATCATGGAGAGACAGCACAAATATCCTTTCAAATCTCTGGCTGAGTGGTGATTTGTTCATGCAATAAAGGAAACTGCCTGCAGCCAGGAACAGAACCACCACAAAAGTAGGAAGAATGATTCCATAAGACCATACAGACCTGGAAATGGTGGATATGCCTAATAACTAGATTGAAAAGACCTCATAATACACAGGACAACAGATAGAAGCCTCACAAAGTATCACCTTAGCAATGAGGGTAAATTATGCCTAGACTAACAGTTACTATGGCTCTGCCTTAACAAAACTTAAAATTCTAAAGGATCCAACTGATTACAAGTAACAAAGCTAAACTCCAACATTAATATTTTTAAAAACAAGAAAATTTATCCATGAACAACATAAAATTCACAAACTCTGATATCCAACTGAAAATTACCAGGCATGCAAAGAAGCATATCATCCATAATCAAGAGAAAAATAAATCCAAAGAAACAGACCCAGAAATGACAGAGATGTTGGTACTAGCAGAGGAAGATGATAAAACTATTATAAATATTGTCCATATGTTCAAGAAGAGAAAAACTTAAGTATGATAAAGAGAGTAAGATTTAAAAAAAAAAAAAGGAGAAAAAAACAAGAACAACTAAAACTTCCAGAGATGAAAAAAGTAATAGCTGAAATGGAAAGTGAACCCAACAGGATTAATAGCAGATTAGACACAGTGGAAGAAAAGATCAGTTAAATTTGAAGACAGCATAAAAGCTAACCAAAATGCAACACAAACAGATATCATTAAAATGCTGGAAACATCTATCAACCTCAAATTCCTTAGTAAGTGAAAATAAGTTTTAAAAATGAAAATTAAATAAAGGCTAGTTCATACAAAAGACTGCTGAGAGAATGCATAACCAGCAGACCTACGCAACAAGAAATGTAAAATTTTTGCCATTTGAAATGTAATCAATACAGTCATCACATTAACAACCTAAAAATGAAAAATTATATGATGCAGAAAAGACCAAATTCAACACCCACTCATGTTATTTAAAAAAAAAAAAACTTCATAAAACTAGAAATTCCCCAGCCTTCATTAAAAATCAGATATTGGTTGTTATTGTTTTTCTTTATTGTTTTCATTTTTGTTGATTTCTTCTCAGATCTTTAATATTTCCCTTATTCTGCTTATTTAGGGTTAATTTGGTCTTTTATTAAGTATCTTTAGGTAGAAGAGTAGAAATTGATTTAAGATCTTTCTTCTTTTTTAATAAAATTATTTAGTGCTATAAATTTTCCTCTGAGTACTGCTTTAGCAGGATCCTACGCAATTCAATACATTGTGTTTTCATTTTTCTTCAATTCAAAATACTCTCTCATTTCTCTTTTGAATCCCTTTTTATACATGGGTTATTTTGTAGTATATTGTATTATTTCTAAATATATGAGAATTTTCCAGAGATCTTTTTGGTTTGGGTTTCTAAATTCTAATGTGGTTAAAGAACATATTTTGTATTTTTTAAATTCTTTTTTTTTTTTCTATTATTTTACTCTAAGTTCTGGGGTACATGCGCAGATCTTACAGGACTGTTACATAGGCACACAGATGCCATGGTGATTTGCTGCCTCCATCCCCCCATCACCTACATTAGGTATTTCTCTCAATGTTATCCCTCTCCTAGCCCCCCACCACCCAACAGACCCAAGTGTGTGATGTTCCCCTCCCTATGTCCATGTGTTCTCATTATTCAACACTCACCTCTGAGAGAGAACATTTAGTGTTTGGTCTTCTGTTCTTGTGTCCGTTTGCTGAGAATGATGGTTTCCAGATTCATCCATATCCCTGCAAAGGACATAAACTCATCCTTTTTATGGCCACATTTTCTTTATACAGTCTATCATTCATAGGCATTTGGGTTGGTTCCAAGTCTTTGCTATTGTAAACAGTGCCGCTATGAACATATGTGTGCATGTGTCTTTACAATAGAATGATTTATAATCCTTTGGTTATCACCCAGTAAAGAAATTGCTGGGTCAAATGGTATTTCTATTTCTAGATCCTTGTGGAATTGCCACACTGTCTTCTACAATGGTTGAACTAATTTACACTCCCACCACAGTGTAAAACTGTTCCTATTTCTCCACGTCCTCTCCAACATGTTTGTCTCCAGATTTTTTAATGATCGCCATTCTAACTGGCATGAGATGGTATCTCAATGTGGTTTTGATTTGCATTTCTCTAATGACCAGTGATGCTGAGCATTATTTCATATGTTTATTAGCTGCATAAATGTCTTCTTTTGAGAACTGTCTGCTCATATCCTTTGCCCACTTTTTGATGAGGATGTTTGTTTTTTTCTTGAAAATTTGTTTAAGTTCTTAGAAAATTTAGATTCTGGATATTAGCCGTTTGACAAAGAGGGAGCTTGCAAAAATTTTCTCCCATTCTGTTGGTTGCCAGTTCACTCTAATGATAGTTAAGAGAGGTGTGTTTCTAAAATGAGAGACATTATAATACATGGACAATGCAACAATGCAAGATCAACAATAACTAATTTAAATCTTGTACCATTTATTACACTGCTTTAATATGTACATATTAGATGCATGCACACACACACACACACACACACACACAATTTCCCAAATATTGACTCGTTTCATGCTAGTTCAGCTCTTTAACTCTCTATCCATCTCTTTTCTTTACCCTGTACCATAACCTATAGCATTGCTTCCCTAGGATACAGTATTAACAACATAAATTATTATATAAATTATCAAAATATGTATCATCTTGTGGAGAAACTCCAAAATAAGTTAAAAATTTCATTTCAGTCACAAATTGTACATGATTGCCTGCTTTTATAGAATCTCTATCAGACTGTAACTGATTTTAATATAACTTTTTTACTCCGAGCACTGTTTTGGAGGAGGGATGTGTGTGTGTGTGTGTGTACAAATATACACAAACCGATTTGAAGCACATTGGCAGAATATATAAATCAGCACATATATAAAAACAAGTGGCTTTATGGAAAAAGTACAGGCACGAAACCAGAGAGAACTAGGGTGGTATCCCAGCTCTGCCAGTTACTAGCATGTTACCATGGGGTCCCTTCACCTCGATCCCACCATTTGTAAATAGAGATAATAAGGAGGCAATAATGACCAGCTCATAGAGATGATATAAGAATCAACTGAGTAAAAAATATAGGTAGAGTACCCGGCATATATTCCATGTGCTTAATAAATAGTACCCTGATTCTTATTATTAATTCAACTAAGTATGCTTTGATATTATGTTATTACAGTTTTTCCATTCTTTCTCTCAATATCCTTTATTGCGTAAAAACACAATGGTGTATAATAAGGCATTCGATTATTAGGAATTCATTTCTACCAATCAGTTCGTGCTGATAAACCATGAGAAAGCCATTATCTCTTGAGTGGTAACTAATCATTCTTTCAGAAAGAAGGCAGAAAAATGATATGGGCCTTTGCACATTCAACTTCCTACCAAAGCTGCACATTCAACTTCCTACCGAAATGAAAATCTGTTTGGGAAATAACTGCGTAGGAAACGTATCCTTGTAAATGACGTGAAAGGCTATAGAGCAGTGGTTTTTAAAGTGTGCTTACCAGACCTAGGCATTCCTCTGGAGTGTCCCAAAGGCCAGAATGGGGGCAGGGCGTGGAGAAATGATGCTTGGCAGTGGATGGGGTTCACTGATTCCATCAGAGCACCTCCACTCTCATCTGTGTATATGTGGAAACTACATTAGAGTTCACTTGAAGAAAAGGCTCCAATGCTAAAAGAACGTTTGAAATTCTTACCTTAAATAAAGAGTTAGAGGCTACGGTGATTCTCATGACCTCACTCATTCAAGTCCTTTTCACTATAATTCTGTGTCAACGAATATGTTTTAAATATTCACTAAAACCAGATCAAAAATTAAATTATGAATACAACGCATAGTCCAAGTTAGAAGTGAGGCTTGAAATCAAATAAGTGGCACTGAGGAGAGAGTTGGTAGATATCTCAAAGTGTTTATTCATGAAACATCACACCATGGAAGACACAAGTAAAAACTTGCTTCGCTTCTTTTCTTGCATACCATCCTATACAGTAATCGGATTTCTTTCCTTCAACAATCCCCAATGTAATGCTAAGCTGAAAAATTAACTCAAATTTTCCTCTTTTCAAAGGCCTGTCACTCATCCAACCCCTGAGGGAGAAATTCTCACACACTTTCTCAGGGAGAGGGCCATATGATTCCCATTGTTTTTAATAGAAGTCACACTTCTCAAATCCTACAAAAGGCTTTAGCAATTTAGGTATTCACATTTTCATAGCCAAAGCTGTTGCTTTTTAATTTCCTCTGGGTGTTTCTTTCTCCATTAAAACTATTGTAAGACATTTATGATGTGTATCCATGAACAAAATACCTGATAGAGCTTTTTGTTCCTTCTCCCACTGTGTCTGTGTAGCATGCTATGGTTACATCACTCTAAGACTCTTTTGCTTAGAATAGGAAATATGTACAAGTCAGTTCATGTACAATAGACATAGTCCTATAATCATGGAGGATTATGAACTCATGTGGTTTATGACATCTAAAACTTTTCAAATATAAAGATCCTTTTAACTTCAAAAATATCTATGCATTGCCACTTAAAAGTAACTGTACTTTTGGCATTTGAACACTGAGAAAAATACATAATGACAAGAAGACATTATGGATTATATAGTCCTATTAATGATCCTACACTTTCTTAATTACAAGAATAGATTTCTGTGTGTTACCCAAACCACACATCTGAAATAGTACATATATATGTGAAATAGATTATACTTTCTGTTTACACACAAGGCTTAGCATAACCATAGATTTGTGCAGCCTTCTTTACTAATTCTGAGTCCTCAGAAATCACCATACTACATGTCACAAACTACTGATATAGAAGGAAGTACATGGTCTCCAGAGTCAGAAAAATCTGGTTTAAATCACAGGTTAAATCTCTTACCAGCTACATGAACTTAACCCATCTGACTCCTAGTTTCCTTATCTAACAATTCTAATTTTAGGATAAAAGCTGTGTACATTAAAATATATATAGCACTTGATTTGCAATAGTAATAATGGTTAATAATTATCGTGTGTTTACATGTGTTATATACTGGGCTACAGGAAAATGCTTTAGACCATTTGCATATCTGTACACTTTAAGACATAAGCTTGTGAACAACAATTCCATGAAGTATACTGTGGTGGTCAGTAGAAAACACATTAGAGTCCAAGCACCTGGGTCCAAATCCAGGCTCTGAACTCTAATACCCGCTAGCAGCATGACCGGGTACAAGTTATTTAACTTCTCCAACACTTTTCTTCCTCATCTGTAAATGGAATAATAATCATCTTTATCTCATATTAATAACATTTGGCAAGTGCTTAACACAGTACCTGGAACACAGAATATACAAATATTAGATAATATTATAATTTTAAAGGTGAAGCAACTGGTTTTGGTAAATTAACTTGCCCAAGGTCACATCATTGCTAAAAGGCAGAGCTAGGGCTCTAATGCAGACCTATCTCTCTAATACACATTTTATAGATGATGGCTTCTAACAGAAACTTACTCTTCTTTCCGCTATTCTCCTCTAGGTTTAACCCTCCTGGACAATGACAAGGGACAAGCAGCTCAATCTTGTCTGTGTGCCTGTCCCTGTGCCTCCATTTAACACAGTTGTCAGTTAACCACAAGCAAAGTGGATTGACAAGTCCTCAGTAAATGATAGATGAATAGTGAATCAAAAACTAGGTCTTCATTACTACTGAAATTGTCAATATCATGTTTTTTTAAACTTAAAAGTTCCATTAGAAATACAGAAAGCCTTCTTTGCCAAACTGAAAAGGACAAAATTGGTACAAAGAAAAGTTCCCAGTTTCTGCAAGGTCATTATAAACAAGATTGAAAATAAAAAACTATTAAAATTTTCACCACAGCCCTTTGAAGCAAGTTGACAGACAAAAGAAGCTACCTTGTGAAGCCTGGCACCAGGAACCAGGGTGCTCAGTCAGCCAGTTCTTTATGAAAATAATCCCAGAATCATCATTCTGTTGCCTACCTCTTGACTTTCAAGTCTGAAGAGTTTTCTTTTGATTAACTTCCTTTCAGTGTGGGCGGCTCCACAGTATTTTGAAGGCAAGCTTGGGACTTGAGATAACTAATAACAGCGCAGTTTCTCATGGGCAAGCTTCTAAGAAGAGGCAGATGGATTTCCTCAATTCAGAGCTCTTCTCTCAAGGAGTCCCACCATCTAACCATACAAAAAAAGGGGTCAGGAGGCAACAAAAGGCTCATTCTGGTGACACATCCAGTCAAAGCTATTTTCTTCTCTCAACTCATGCTCAGAACAGTTGTGCAACTTTTGTTTTTTCGTGTTAACTCACTGAATTTTCTGCTTGTATACATAATCCCACCAATGGCTACATTTAATCACTAATTCAACCGTATGATTGACAATTAAGTCAATCACTATTATGGATGGCACAATACTATTATGCAAGGTCGCTATAATCACAGAGGAGTTTCAGAAGTGCCTCCATTCAGCTAAAGCCCAAGGGAGTCAATCAGCCTTACGCAGGCGTATCTTAGGAAGTGGAGGAAAGAAATTTTTGTATTCTTATAAGGAATCAGATTTCCAGGCAGCTCAGCTTGTAAACAAAGTTGAAAATTAATCAGCTGGCCTGCCAATCTCACTGATAATCTATCTTAAAGTTCAGGGAGATAGAATGTAAGAAGTGATCATCTATTTTAAAAGCTATACCAGGCATCACTCTGTTATAACGAAATAGAAATAAGTACTGTGGACTAAAAAGGCTGATGATTAAGAGTGAAATGGCTTCCTGGCAAGTCACTTTCTAAACAAAATCCTGTTTCTCTTTTTAAAGTACTGAATGGTCAGCACCATCCCCAACACACACACACACACACACACACACACACACATTCTTAAGTCACCACCTACCCAATTCTACCAAATAATAACAATGATCATATATTAAGCACCAGGCAAATGCTTCCCATGTTTTATATCATTTAAATTTTATAACACCCCAAAAGGGAAATCTTTTTTTTTTTTTTTTTTTTTTTTGACAGGGTATTGCTCTTTCACCCAGGCTGGAATGCAGTGGCTGGATCTCAGCTCACTGCAACCTCCACCTCCCTGGCTCAAGTGATTCTTCTGCCTCAGCCTCCCGAGTAGTTGGGATTACAGGCCCGTGCCACCACACCCAGCTAATTTTTTGTATTTTTAGTACAGACGGGGTTTCGCCATATTAGCCAGGATGGCCTTGATCTCCTTACCTAGTGATCTGCCCACCTCAACCTCCCAAAGTGCTGGGATTACAGGCGTGAGCTACCACCCACGGCTGGGAAAAGATAGATGAGGAACATGAAAACCAACTTGTAGAGAAGTTAAGCAACTTCTTACTAAGCAAGTTTGCTCAGTAAGTTGCAAAGGTAATATTTGGACCCTGGTTTTTCTGGTTCCCAAGTCACCTCTAATTACAATTAAGTCTAAAATAAGGAGCAAATATCTAGTAAAACCTTATAACAGTATACTTCACTTTTATAATTTCTTATTGTCTTAATATCCCATCATGAAAGAAAAGGCTTTAACCAGAAAATAGCATTTTTAAAATGCTCAAAGTATTCATAACATGAATGAGCATCAACAAATCATGAGCTGTGTATTCTAATTTGACTGGCAAAAAGCTTTTAGCTCCTAATCTCAGTACAAAAAAAAACTCTTCAGGGATATTTCTGATTTATAAGAGAAGAGGTATCATTCCGGTGGCTGAGTTTCAGGGGCAGTGGGGAAATTATCTATTTCCTTTTTTTTTCAATTGTACTTTGAGCTCCAGGGTACATGTGCACATCCTGCATCCTGCATATACCCCAGAGCCAAAAGTACAATAAAAAGACAAAACTTCCTTCTGACAACTAAAATTTTTTAGTCCTTAATTGGGGTGACCAAACATATCTTAGTATAAATTAGTTTTGTGTGTATACACATATATATAATGTATGCATACACACAAATTGTGTGTGTATATATACATAATGTGTATAATGAGTTTATAAACTCATTCATACTAAGATATGAATGACAGCTCACACCTCTCCTGAAAACATGTCTTTGAGATGGAAGAGTGAATCGGGGCTCTAGAACAGTGGTTCTGAAACTTTAGTGTCTATCCAAATCACCTGGAAAGCTTGTTAAACACAGCCTGCTGGGCTTTACCCTCATTACCAATTGAGTACATTTTGCATAATAAGGCAAATAATTTGTAGTTCCAAAAAGTTCCCAGGTGCTTCTGATGTTGTTAGTCCCAGCACTACACTTTTAAAGACCTCTGCTGTAGAACGCTGGAGTGAACTGAAGCAGAGGTTGTGTTTCTGAAGATGCCAAATGCAGACGTGCCAGAAAAACTTTCAAATTCCATGTAGATATGTGCTGGTCTTGTCCTGCTTTAAATGTGTGAAAATTATCACCCTGAGTAATCCTAGGGCTCTGACCCCACACTCAAGTTGTCATTTGCCTGAAGCCTATTTTTCCACCTCTGAAGCCTGCTCGGTTTTCTAAACTGGGCACATCTCCTCCCTGCATGTCTTTGAGTCACAGTGCCCTGCAGCGTGCCAACAACAGGCATAAATTGCTTCACCTAGTTCTTCATTTGTCAGCAATTCCAGGTGCCAGCTTTGTCTGTAGTTGTCTGTTCCTCATATTTGAAGGAAGGGCAAGGGGGAGGACAAAGGAGCAGTAAAATTCATCCAGGGAGAGAGAGCACTACTCCAGAAGGCCTATGAAATTATTGTTACTGCTCCTCAAAGAGAAATGAGTTTGAGATGAGCTTAGCTTATAATATGGGCCTTATTATTTATAGCCTGAACTATGTCATCCTTTTACCAATTTTTAATGTGAAAAAATTTGCAAAAATTCATGGCTCAGGAGGCATCAGATAATTGTTGGTCATTCATTGAAGCACCAGAGACCAACATTATTCTTTCTTGCTCATGAATATGAGAGTAGGAAAACCCTCTATGGAATGCACAACCACAAGTAAAGTCAGTTAAGGCTTCTTGTGGGGAAGGATTGACCCTACGTTAACATAACGTATTCCTGAAAAGTCTGGATTTTGACAATGCAGAAAATTTGTCCTTTAAAGATGAATGATATAATTGGAACAAATAAAATAGAAAACAAAATTTTGTATGAACTTCTTATTTCTTATTTCTAGAAATAGCTCTATCTTTTCCTCTTTCTTGGTCTTTTATGTTTCACCTTTCTCTAGATTTGCTCACTCCAATACTAAATACTAGTTGGCAGAATATTTATTGGATACCTGAAGCAAGAGCAAAACCAAAAACAACTTCAGAATACCCTAGTAAAAGCAGACACATTCATTTGTTCATTCAATAAGTGTTTATTCAATGCAGGGTATGTGGGCCAAGTGTGGGCTGGGCATAAGAGAGCCAGTGGAGAGCAAGACTGACCCAGTCTCTGCCTTGAAGAAGCTTTCAGTCTAGTAAAGCATCCAGATACTCTGTAAGTAAACTGATAAGTGAGGAAGTATAGATTGTAATAAGTACAATGAACAAAATAAGCTGAGTGGTGGAGAAGAGCTGGAATAGGAGAGAAGGAAAGACACAAAGGCTGCTTTTATCTAGTAGCAAGGAAAAGTCTCTCTGAGCAGGTGATATCTGAACACATTCTTAACAGAAGAGAAGGAGGCAACCCTGTTGGGAGGTAAGGAGAAATGGTACCAAAATCCCTGACATGAGAAGGACTTGGAGTATTCCATTAACAGAAAGAAAGGCCAGCAAGGCACAGGTCATGAAGGTTGGAAAGGTCAGCAAGGGACATCAAGCCCAGGGCAAGGAGTTTAGACTTTATTCTAAAAGCAATGAGAAGTTACAAAAAAGCGAGCTATTCTGAGATATAACCTAATATATTTCTGACTGTGGTGTAGAAAATGAATTGTAAGGAACAAGAGGAGAGGCATGGGGACCCATTAGAGACTATGGCAATAGACAAGATAGGATGATGGTGTGGATTACAGTGCTGTGACGGTTAATTAATTGTATGTGTCCACTTGACTAGGTAGGCCATAAAGTGCCCAGACATATGGTCAAACATTATTCTGAGTGTGTCTGCAGAGTGTTTCGGGATGAGGTTAACATTTGAATTGGTAGACTGAGTAAAGCAAATTGCCCTCTTTAATGTGAGTGGGCCTCATCCGATCAGTTGAAGAAGACCTGGATAGAACCAAAAGGCTTCATATAAGACAGAACTCTAACCTGCCTGACTGCCTTCAAGCTGGGGCATAGGAATTCTACACCTTTGGACTCAAACTGAAAAATCTGCTATTTCTGGGTTTCGAGCCTGCCAGCCTTCGGACTGGAACTACACCTTGGCTCTCGTGGGTCTCCAGGTTGCCAACCCATCATGGAACTTGTCAGCCTTCATAATCACGTGAACCAATTCCTTAGGATAAATTTTCCATGTTTTTCTGTTGGTCTGTTTCTCCGGAGGATCCTAAGAATACAAATGAATTTGGGGAGACATGGACAGATACAGGACATGTTCTGGAGACAGAATTAATAAGGACTTGGTTTTGTATTAACGTAGGGATGAGGAAAAGTTCATATTAGTGTCTAAATAATGAAGTCTTTCTCATTTTTACCCACCAGTCAGTGATATGTTCTTACCCCATGGCTTTTAAAGAAACTAAAGAAAATATCTTTGCACAGTCCTTGACAGCCACATTCTATTTCTGCCACCCAAATGATCTACTCTGCAACCTTAGGCAAATATTTCTCTAAAACTTAGGGAGTAAGGGGAAGCATATGCTATCTCTACTTAATAACCAGACATCCCCACAAAAGCCATGTGATACTCCTTTATTGATGTTATGATGAACTCCTTACGAAATTACTCAAACAAAATCTAACCTCCAAGCAAATATTTCAGACTTCTTTTATCCTTTGTTATGTACACAGTAGAGAATCCCTAAAGTGCAGTGAAACATGAGAGTCATGTATGACTGTACATGGAGGCAAGCAATGGACCGTCTCCCCAAGCACGAGAGTATCACAGTACAACTTAAGGCTCCAGAAGCCAAGAAATTCATCTTATTGTATAACTGTTTCCACAAGTATAGAGGCCAGAGCTCACAGATACATACATGCAGCCTTTTAAAGCCATGTAGGCATTTCTGATACATGTCTACAGTGTCATTGGTGAAATTAGTGGAATCCTAACTCAGCAGAGCAGGGGCTGCTGCCAGTTTTCCAGGCTCTCCCCTTAGACCCCTCTGGGTCTCTTGGACTTCGGGTCTTACTATGAGCTGCCCAAATAGTAGCTAGATCTATTTTAAAATAGTAATTTGAGAAATAATACTTCCTTATATCAAAACACTTCATGCTTCACCAGGAGTTAAAGGGAGATAGGGGATGGTCCATTTAACCACAAATAGAGAAGAATTAAAATGCAGAAACTTGGATTTCTCTGGGAATAAGTGTGTTTTTGGTTGCATTGTGTTTACTTTTGGAAAAATGTGGCATCCCTTTCTTATTCTCAAAGGGCTTTAAATGCTTATTTTAAAATGTTCTTTGAAATCAAATAGCTCTGTAAAGGCTGCATTTTGATTATTTGATTGTAAATGAATGAAAAGCATATGGATTAAGTCACACATGGTTTTAAAGAATTACAGGCAAAAGTGTCTAACAAGACACACTGCAAGTTTACCAGACTCAAACATTTAAAAGAAAATGTCACAGGACAGAGGAAAACAAGCTGACTCAATGCTAACTGAAAGGCTTACAGACGTGAGTACCCGTATCTTAAGAGTTTGATCACCACCATTAGGTATCTCCATTTATCATGTATGCCAAAAGTCTAGTATATTCCACATTTATAGTGTTCTAGTTTAAGCTACCACCCAAATGTATAATTATAAAAAAGAAATGTTATTCTAAAATGGGGTTAAGATTAATATTTTTCCTTCCAGCCGTGGCTGAAATTCAGGTCAGGATAGCCATTGTATTATGATTAATAAATTATCTATATGTACAAACATATGTGGAAAAGAATATTTTCAGTTGTTCATTAATGCTGTTTTTTCCCTTAGAAATTTACTTTTTCCCTTCCCAAATCACATACAGAAGCAATAGTCTCCTGTGCTTATTGCAAAGTGAAAGGCTAAAACACAACAGAAGAGATTCAAAGGGAGATCTACTTGGCTTTGTGTTTTAAAAACAATGAATTTAGGAGAACCAAAAAATAAAAATATAAACGGTTTAAAATTAGGAGCTTAAACAGGTAAGGTTTCTAAGTGTGTGGGGAAGGAAGTGGAAGACATATAAAGAGTGAAGGGAGTGGCCAGGCTAAAAGGTCGGACCTAAAAGGACACAGAGAGAGAAATGCAGAACCCGTCATGAAAGCAGTCAGCATCTGGGCTCCACTTAACGTGAATACTGAACATCACCTCCACTCCTTAACATTGTCATTCTTTCCTGTATGATAGTTATAGTACTTTTGCTTGTGGTGTCCTTAATATGACTGATTTATTCCTTTGGTTTATTTTTCATGGTGAATCTTTCCAGAACTACGTAACGAAGTTTTTCAAAGAACCAGATTTTGGTTTTGATGATCATCTCTGCTGGTTTTTACTTTGCTTGCAAGCAAGCTTGCTTTTCATGTCATCTTCATTCTTTTTTTTCTTCTACCATTTTTGTGTTTCTTCTGTGTTCTTTTTATAGCTTTGTGAGCTAAATATTTAATATGTCTATGTTAATTTTTTAAAGAAATGTATCTTAGGCTATAAACCTCCCTCTGAGTGCTGCTATAGCTGTATCTTGCTAATTTCAACATGCAGTAGTTTTATTGCCGTCTATTACAAATACTTCAAAATGCTAACTTTTATTTCATCTTCAACTTTTACTGTTGTGTTGTCTAAATTCTAAATGTGTAACTGGTTAAATATATTTTATTGTTGATTTATAATCAAAGGTTATTTGGACAAAGAATATAACCATATTATTTCTATGAAATCAAATAGTTGAGCAAATTTTATGTATGTTCATGTTGTACTTAGAAAAAAATGTGTTTTCTAATTTTTCAGCTCAGTGGTATCTAAATGTTCTCTAAATCAAGCTTGTTAATTGCATCCTTAAAATTTTCTATATATTTACAAATTTTGCTTTATTGATCTATTATCTGTAATCCCCTCTAACCCATATGTGAGCAATTGTATTAGTTCCTCTTTTATTTCTCCTGTATTTCTTTTTGCATGTATAAACAGATGCATGTATGATTTTTACTTCCCCCTTTTCTTAAACAAAAAATTTGTGTGTATACACACACACACACAAAGTGTGTGTTAATTTTTTATTTAACAATGTAATCTAAAAATTACTCCATGTAAGTTCATAGTAGAATCTTAACTCAGGATCCTTACCTTTTTTTATAGCTACATAATACTCCATTGTGTTAATGTGCCATAGTTTAGCCAACTAACCTCTAATGTATGGGCATTTAGGTCGTTTGCAGCATCCTGCAGTTACAAATAATGCTGCAAAAAATAATTCTATGCATATATTGTTTATATTTTGGGAGGCTAATTTTAGAGTAAATTTCTAGAAATGGGGTTGCTGGGTCAAAGAGTAAATATATATGTAATTATGTTATATATTGACAAATTCCCCTCCACAGAGGATCTTTCATTTTTGTATTCCCATTTACAGTGGAGAAGATGGGATGTTTCCTCACAGCCTTGCCAATAGAATGTGTTCTTATATTTTTTAATTTTTGCCAACCTAAGAAATATTATCTCAAGGTAGTTTTGATTTGCATTTTTCTTATTATGAGAAAAGTCAAATGTGTTTTCATATATTTGAGAGCTATTTTATATCACCTTTGTGCTGTCAGTTCATACATCTTGCCCATTTTTCATTTGAATTTTTGGTCTTCTTCCCTTATTTATTAATATTTTTATATATATTACGGATGTCAGCACTTTATCTGTGATACATGTTGAGATATTTTTTTACAACTTGTCATTTGTCTTTTAACTTTGCTAACCATGTTAGTTCTCATGAAAAAGTTTTTTTTTAATGTAGGCAAATTTTTCAGTCTTTTAACACATATTTAGAAGGCTTTTATTTTATATGGATTATAGAGGAATTTGCCAATGTTTTCTTGAGTTTAATTTTCACATTTAGATCGCTGATCCATTTGAAGTTTATTCTTGTATTTGGTGTGAGGAATAGATCTCACTTTTTTGTTCCAAATGATTATTTGGTTTTATCAGCACCATTTATTTTTTAAATTCGTCTTTGCCCCAGCAATTTCAGATACTACCTTTATCCTGTGATAAATTTATGTCACTTAAGTGTAGTTTGAATTTTCTATTTTATTCCATTGGTCTTAGTTTTCAAGCATCAGCACCTTATTATCTTAATTATTGATTATGTTTATTATTAACATCAAAAATCTTTTTTTATAGAAAGCCATTTTAGTCCTCCCCTACCCTACCAACCCATAGTGCTTCCTTCTCAGTGTTTTCTTAGCTCTTCTTAAGTGTTTCTCCTTTGGTATAAACTTCAACATCAGTTTGATTTCCATCAGGTAGAAAGCTTGTTGGTATGTTTGTTGGGATCACCAATGTTCGTATCACTTAAGGAGAATAAAACTGAGATGCTTTATCAAAAGAAAAAAAGAATGGTTTCCATTCATGTTACTTAGGAGCACTTTATGATTCTCATACAGATTTTGCATATTTTTTAAGCTGTGCTAAGCATTTTATTTATTTATCTCTTTATGGCTATTTTAAATGGAGTTTTTCTTCTGTTATAACTTCTAAATGGTTATTTATATACATAAAAGTTATTTATTTTAGCCTGTTACTTTTATATTCCACTACGTTGTTAATATCTTTTAATGTTTGAGTTGGTTTTATTATTGATTCTCTAGGATATTTTTAAGTTACTGTCTGCAACTAATTGACTCCTCTTTTTTCATCCTTATTTCTCTGATTTTTTTTTTCTTTCTTTAATCACATTGGCTTATACTTCCAACACAATATTAAATAATATCGAAGATGGTGGACTTACACATCATGCTCCTGGTCCCTGTGGGATGTAAGTATAGGTTATTTTATTAAGATAATATCCATTTATCTCTATTTTTTCTAAGTGTTTTTGTTACAATGAAACTTTGTCAAAAGATTTTTTCAGCATCTACGGGAATATTCAAGTGGCTGCCTGACCCCTGTGTATCCTGACTGAGAGACCTCCAGTAGGGGCTGACAGACACCTCATACAGGAGAGCTCTGGCTGGCATCTGGCAGGTACCCCTCTGGGATGAAGCTATCAGAAGAAGGAAGAGAGTGGGGGCCAATATTCAACATGTTGATGTTGAAACTTTCTTTCTGTTAGTTTTCCTTCTAATGTCAGGTCCCTCTGCTACAGGTCTCTTTGAGTTGCTGGAGGTCCACTCTAGACCCTGTTTGCCTGGGAATCACCAGCAGAGGCTGCAGAATAGCAAATATTGTTAGACAAAACGCTAGCTAGAATAACCAGTTTAGAGAACATAAACAACCTGATGGAGCTGAAAAACACAGCACAACAATTTTGTGAAGCATATACAAGTTTCAATAGCCAAATCAATCAAGTGGAAGAAAGGATCTCAGAGACTGAAGATCAACTCAATGAAATAAAATGGGAAGACAAGATTAGAGACAAAAAGAGTGAAAAGAAATGAACAAAGCCTCCAAGAAATACAGGATTATGTGAAAAGACCAAATTGACATTTGATCAGTGTACCTAAAAGTGAAGGAGAGAGTAAAACCAAGTTGGAAAACACTCCTCAGGATATTATCCAGGAGAACTTGCCCAACCTATCAAGGCAGGCCAACATTCAAATTCAGGAAATATACATAACACCACAAAGATACTCCTTAAGAAGAGTAACCCCAAGATACATAATTGTCAGATTCACCAGAGTTAAAATGAAGGAAAAATGCTAAGGGAATCCAGAGGGAAACATCGGGTTACCCACAAAGAAAAGCCCATCAGACTAATAGCAGATCTCTCTGCAGAAACCCTACAAGCCAGAAGAGACTGGGGACCAATACTTAACATTCTTAAAGAAAAGAATTTTCAACCCAGAATTTCATATCCAAACTAAGCTTCATAAGCAAAGGAGAAATAAAATCCTTTACAGACAAGCAAATGCTGAGAGATTTTGTCACTATCAGGCCTGCCCTACAAGAGCTCCTGAAGGAAGCACTAAACATGGAAAGGAACAACCAGTACCAGCCACTGCAAAAACATACCAAATTGTAAAGACCATTGATGCTAGGAAGAAACTGCATCAACTAATGGGCAAAATAACCAGCTAGCATCATAACAGCAGGATCAAATTCACACATAACAATATTAACCTTAAATGTAAATGAGCTAAGTGCCCCAATCAAAAGACACAGACTGGCAAACTGGATAAAGAGCCAAGACCCATTGGTGTGCCATATTCAGGAGACCCATCTCACATGCAAAGGCACACATAGGCTCAAAAAAAGGGATGTAGGAATATTTACCAAGCAAATGGAAAGCAAAAATAAAAAGCAAAGGCTGCAGTCCTAGTCTCTGATAAAACAGACTTTAAACCATCAAAGACCAAAAGAGACAAAGAAGGGCATCACATAATGGCAAAGGGATTAATGCAACAAGAAGAGCTAACTATCCTAAATATATATGCACCCAATGCAGGAGCACCCAGATTCAACTTCTAACTCTAAGAAAATTCTTAGAGACCTACAAAGAGAGAGACTTAGACTCCCACACAATAATAATGTGAGACTTTAACACCCCACTGTCAATAGTTGACAGATCAACAAAACAGAAAATTAACAAGGATATCCAGGACTTGAACTCAGCTCTGGACCAAGCAGACCTAAGACATCTACAGAACCCTCCAATGTAAATCAACAATATATTCTTCTCAGCACCACATTTTTGTCTTGAGACCTATTACATAGTAAATCATATTAATAAGTTTTTTAATGTTAAATCATCTTTTCATTATTTATATAAATCATATTTGCTCATGGTTTATTGTCTTAATGTGATAATTGACTCTATTCATTTATATTTTTAAAAAAAATTTTATATTAATATTCATGAGTGATATAGTACCACTATTTTATCAGACTTAGAGATCAATGTTTTACTCACTTTAAAGAATTTGGACGGTGTTCCTTATTTTCTTCATTGTCTGTGCTCTAAAACAAATTACATAGCATCAATTTACCTGATGTTTAAGATTTGGCTACACTTCCCGGGTGAAAACTTATAGGATTGGTGGTTTCTTGTCTGTCAGTTCCTTGATAACTTTCTCTATTTCTTCTAAGAACATTAGTCTATTGAAACTTTCTCTTTCTACTACAATCAATTTTGGTAAATTTAATGTTAATTGTATTTGCATAGAGATATGCAAATTATTCTTTTAAGATATATGTTTCCTCTTTATTAATAATTATTTTCCTTTTGTCATTTCTTAATTTGTGTATCTGTATATTTTTCTTGATTAATTTAGCTATTAGTGATTGTATTTTTATGATTTTTTTTAAAATCAGAATTTTTATTTATTAATTTGTCCTGCTATTTCTCTGTTTTCTGCCTCATTAAATTCTGCTTAGAATTTGTTATATCCTGGTCCCTGGGCAAGATGACCAAATACGAATAGCTCCAGTGTGCAGCTGCCAGCAAGATTGACACAGAAGGTGGGTGATTTCTACATCTCAAAAGGAGGTACCTGGTTCATCTCATGGGACTGGTTGGAGAGTGGGTGAAGCCCAAGGAGGGCGAGCTGAAGCAGGGTAGGGTGTTGCCTCACCTGGGAAGTGCAAGGGACCAAGGAACTCCCTCTACTAATCAAGGGAAGCCATTAGGGGCTATTCCCTATATTGTGGCCGAGATATTGCACTTTTCCCATGGTCTTTACAACCTGCAGGCCAGGAGATGCCCTCTGGTACCTACACAACCATCAGGGCCCTGGGTTTCCAGCACAAAATGGGAAGCCATTTGGGCAGAAACCAAGCTAGCTGCAGCAGTTTTTTTTCATACCCCAGTGGCACCTGGAACACCAGAAGACAGAACCTTCACTCCCCTTGAAAGGGGGCTGAAGCCAGAGACCCAAGTGGTCTGGCTGGGTGGGCCCCACGCCCATAGAGATCAACAAGCTAAGATCCACTGGCTTGAAATTCTTGCAGCCAAAACAGCAGTATGAGCTTGACCAGGTAAGTTTGAGCTTGGTGCGGGGAGGGGCAATCAACATTGCTGAGTCTTGAATAGACGGTTTCAGCCCCACGGTGTAAGCAAAGCTGCCGGGAACTGGGCAGAGCCAAACACAGCTCAGCAGCTGCAGGCAGTCTGTCTCACTAGATGTCCTCACTGGGCAGGGCATCTCTGAAAAAAGGCAGCAGCCCATCAGGGACTTATAAATAGAGCTCCCACCTTCCTGGGACAGAGCACCTGAGAAAAGAGGAGGTAGTGGGTACAGCTTCAGCAGACATAAACGTCCCTGCCTGGCAGCTCTGAAGAGAGCAGTGGATTTCCCAACACATTGCACCTATTCTAAAATTAACCACATAATTGGAAGTAGAGCATTCCTAAGCAAATGCAAAAGAATGGAAATCATAACAGTCTCTCACACCAAGTGCAATCAAATCAAAACTCATGATTAAGAAACTCACTCAAAACCTCACAACTACATGGAAACTAAACAATCTGCTCCTAAGTGACTACTGGATGAAAAAATGAAATGAAGGCAGAAATAAAGATGTTCTTTGAAATCAATGAGAACAAAGACACAACGTACCAGAATCTCTGAGACACATATAAAGCAGTGTGTAAAGGAAAATTTAGAGCATTAAATTCCCAACAGAGAAAGCTAAAATTGACACCCTAACATCAAAATTAAAAGAACTAGAGAAGCAAGAACAAACAAATTCAAAAGCCAGAAGAAGACAAGAAATAACTAAGATCAGAGCAGAACTGAAGGAGATAGAGACACAAAAAACCCTTCAAAAAATCAATGAATCCAGGAGCTGGTTTTTTGGAAAATAGATAGATAAACCGCTAGCCAGACTAATAAAGAAGAAAAGAGAGAAGCATCAAATAAGTGCAATAGAAAATGATAAAGGCAGTAGCACCACTGATCCCATAGAAATACAAACTACCATCAGAGAATACTATAACCACCTCTACGCAAATAAAACAGAAAATCTAGAAGAAATGGATAAATTCCTGGACACTTATACCTTCCCAAGATTAAACCAGGAAGAAGTAAAATCCCTGAATAGACCAATAACAAGGTCTAAAATTGAGGCAGCAATTAATAGCCTACTAACCAAAAAAAGTCCAGGACCAGATAGTTTCACAGCCGAATTCTACCAGACGTACAAAGAGGAGCTGGTATAATTCCTTCTGAAACTATTCCAAACAATAGAAAAAGAAGGAATCCTCCCTAACTCATTTTATGGGGCCAGCATCATCCTGATACCAAAACCTGGCAGAGACACAACTAAAAAAGAAAATTTCAGGCCAATATCCCTGATGAACGTTGACATGAAAATGCTCCATAAAATACCGGCAAACCGAATCCAATAGCACATCAAAAAGCTTATCCACCATGATGAAGTCGGCTTTATCTCTGGGATGCAAGGCTGGTTCAACATATGCAAATCAATAAACATAATTCATCACATAAACAGAACCAAAGACAAAAACTGCATTATTATCTCAATAAATGCAGAGAAGGCCTTTGACAAAATTCAACAATGCTTTATGCTAAAAACTCTCAATAAACTAGGTATTGATGGAACATACCTTAAAATAATAAGAGCTATTTATGACAAACTCACAGCCAATATCATACTGAATGGGCAAAAACTGAAAGCATTCCCTTTGAAAACTGGCACAAGGAGAAACATTAGGTGAAAACCTAGACAATACCATTCAGGACATAGGCATGGGCAAAGACTTCATGACTAAAACACCAAAAGCAATGGCAACAAAAGCCAAAATAGACAAATGGGATAGACAAATGGGATCTCATTAAACTAAAGAGCTTCTGCACAGCAAAAGAAACTATCATTAGAGTGAGCAGGCAACCTACAGAATGGGAGAAAATTCTTGCAGTCTAGCCATCTGACAAAGGGCTAATATCCAGAATCTACAATGAACATAAACAAATTTACAAGACAAAAAAACAACCCTATCAAAAAGTGGGCAAAGGATATGAACAGACACTTCTCAAAAGTAGACATTTATGCAGCCAACAAACATATGAAAGAAAGCTTATCATCACTGGTCATTAAAGAAATGCAAATCAAAACCACATTGAGATACTATCTCACACCAATTAGAATGGCGATCATTAAAAAGTCAGGAGACAAAAGATGCTGGAGAGGATGTGGACAAATAGGAACACTTTTACACTGTCTCTGGGAGTGTAGATTAGTTCAACCATTGTGGAAGACAGTGTGGCAATTCCTCAAGGATCTAGAATTAGAAATACCATTTGACCCAGCAATTCCATTACTGGATATATATACAAAGAATTATAAATTATTCTATTATAGAAACACATGCACATGTATGTTTATTGCAGCACTGTTCACAATAGCAAAGACTTGGAACCAATCCAAATGCCCATCAGTAATAGACTGGATAAAGAAAATGTGGCATATATATGGAATATTATGAGGCCATAAAAAAGGATGATTTCATGTCCTTTGCAGGGACATGGATGAAGCTGGAAACCATCATTCTCAGCAAACTAACACAAGAACGGAAAACCAATCACATGTTCTCACTCATAAGTGGGAGTTGAACAATGAGAATACATGGACACAAGGAAGGGAACATCGCACACTGACGCCTGTCAGGGGGTGGAGGTCCAGGGGAGGGGTAGCAGTAGGAGAAATACCTGATGTAGATGACTGGGTGATGGATGCAGCCAACCACCATGGCATGTGTATACCTATGTAACAAATCTGCAAGTTCTGCACATGTACCCCAGAACTTAAAGTACGATTTAAAAGAAAAGAATTTATTATATCCTGCTGGATGCTTTCTTTTTGCTTGCTTTATTGTTCTGTTTCTGGATTTTTTTACTTAGGATTTAATGTGTTTATTTTTATTCCTTCATTTTTATTGATATAGGTGTTCGGGACTATTCTTAATAATTGTTCAGTCTGATCGCTGCTCTAAATATGTCTCACAGATGTGTTTATGCAATGTTTTATCATTATTTTTCAGAAATTCTGTAAATGATGTTTGCATTTCCCCTTTCACTCAAGATTTGTTTTTTTTTAAAGGCTTTTTAATATCCACATAAAATATTGTTTTTGGTTTTGAACTCCTTTAAAATTTATATGTTCTTTGGCTCTTCTATATTCTTACCTCTTTCTTTGTCTACTTCATCTATTTGGTATTATGGGTGGTGAATTCTAGTCTCTTATTATTAATATGTTTCTATGTATTCTCCCTTTATCTTTTGTAGTTTCTGCTTTATAATACTTACAATTGTGCTGTTTAAAACATAGGTATTCATAACTATTATTTCTTAGCTGTAAACTGTGGCTTTTAGTATTATAAAGTGTTTTTATATAATCTTGATTAATTATTTCTGGCATGAAATCTGTTTTGTCTGATAATAGGTTTATATCAGCCTAGTATAAATTTGCCCATCATTTTATTTTTAGCTTTTTTAACTCTTATTGCTTTAGGTATGTCTTTTCTAATCAGCATAAAGTTAGGGTTGCTACATGAGACAATAAGAAGCTTTTTTCTTTTTATGGACAAGTTAAGTCTATTTACATTTATTGACACAGTTGATCTAAACACAATCGTGTTACTTTATGTTACAATTACTGCAAAGTTGTTTATATAAAATTGACTGTGTATCTTCTATATAGCATGTCTTATTTACTTTGTTTCTTAATATTTGTTCTCAATTTCCTGATATTTAGGAGGATTTAAATTTTGTTCTACTGGTTGCCTTTGTACTTATGTTCTAACTTCCTCTTATTTTTTCTTATCATCAGTAATCAATTTATAAAATGGTATCCCTTGACTCCTACCTATTATCTATAGAGCGGTCAATGACCTTACTCCACTTTCTCTTTCTCTCACCCCACTCTTCCCATATTTAGTTGTATTCTTCCTCCTCTATATAATGTTTGCATACTGTCCTTTCACCCACGCCACCAGCCTCCTTTAGTCTTAGGTGTACAACTAAATTTATTAAATATTCAACATTAGTCCTCTTGCTAAAGCTTTTCCTGTCATTTCTCTGTTAAACAGGCTCAGTGAAATGAAGCTAGATTTCTTAAATGTTATTTCTCTGTTAAATAAAGCTAGATTCCTCAGAAATAGCTTGTTAGTATTTTCTGAGTTCTTGTGATTTTTAAAAATATGTATGTTTATTAAATATATATTTATATATTTACTAAATATATTATTTACTAAATATATATTTAGTAAATATACATTACATATAATTAATAAATATATAAATATGTATATATTTAGTATATACATATTTTATATAATAAATATAAAATATAAATATATAATTATATATAAATATATAAATAGTATATAAGTATATAAGTATGTTTACTAAATATATAAATATATAAATGTATATTTATTAAATATATAACTATTATATATT
>CAUYLG010019701.1:0-19917 GCA_963573385.1 Cacajao melanocephalus
GCCTGGGCAGTAGAACAAGAATCCTGTTCTCTCTCCCTCTTTTTCTTCCTCTTTCTTTCTCTCGTACATTCTTTTTCTTTCTTTCTTTCACTCTCACTTTCTTTCCTCTCTTTTTCTTTCTTTCAAAAAATAAAAAAAAATGATTCAAGGGAAAGGTTTTGGAGGCAACATAATATAGGGGTATGCTCCGGAGCCTGCTGAAACTCTGGCTCTGCTACTAATTACCTCTGTGATCTTGGACAAGTTACTGAAACTATATCAACTTCAGTGTTCTCATCTTGAAATGGAGATAATAATAGCACCTACCTTAGAACTGTAAAAATTAAATGAGATAATGACTAAAAACAGTTAACTTTAAGACCTTGTATAAATGCTATTTTCATTATTCTAATAATTTACCAGAATACATCATTCACTCTACATAAGCTCTCTTCCTACTTTCTAGAATGTCTTTCTCCACTACCCCATTTCATTTCATTCCAGCCATCACCTTCTCTGGCTTCTGTGTGCCCCTTTTGTTGGAATCCTTACTCTATATTCAATCATGCTTTCATTCCTTAACCTCTAGTTAGAATGTGAACTCCTTGAGGGCAGTGACTGTGTCTTATAATTGTATCCTCAGCTCTTAACACACTACATGGCACGTAGTGGATGTTCTATCAAAGAATTAATTAAATGTGTATCTGGTGATAAATAGACTCTGTAAGATTGGTATCTACAATACCTAGCTTAGTGTCCAGCTTGCAGTTTAACATATAAGGACTGTAATTATTATTACTATTATTATTGCTAATAATAATGTGTTATTTTTCAGAGGTATACTTTACTTGGATTAATGAAATGATTTCCCTGGCCATTAATATCTCTTTTTATGTATGTTAGTGGACACTTTATCCATTTAACATGATAAAAGAAGGATGGAGATGCAAAAGAATACTGATAGGACCTACAGACCTGTAGATGATGGACATGATTTCTTTCTGGAGGTGCAGTATCATAGTTTATAATACCAGATGATACGAGCAGCACGATGACAAGTCTGCTCTTCAAGACTAGTGAGTCAGGCACCCTGCTTAGGTTAGGACACTCGGATGATAACCTTATTTGTTCAAAAACAGTAAACTACACACACTCAGAGTAAATTTGATGATAAATATGTAAAAAGAATTAGTGAAAGAAATGAAATAAGAGCTGAAACCTTTTTTTTTTTTTTTTTTTTTTGAGACAGGGTCTTGCTCTGTTGCCCAGGCTGGAGTGCAGTGATGCAATCATGGCTCATTGCAGCCTCGGCCACTCAGGCTCAAGCGATCCTTTCACCTCAGTCTCCCAAGTAGCTGGGACTACAGGCACGTACCACCATGCCCTGCTGATTTTTTTTTTTAAGTTTTTGTAGAGACAGAATATCACTGTGTTAATCAAACTCCTAAGTTCAAGTGATCCTCCAACCTTGGCCTACCAGAGTGCTGGGATTACAGGTGTGAGACTCTGTGCCTGGCATAAGAGCTGAAAATCTTCATCATTTTGATATTTTATTTTGATTTGCATAATGATTGCTACTCCATAATATTCAAGCCTGTTATCTATCTTTGTTTCTTATAGCTATTGGATGAACTCCCAATGATATACAGCTGTTGCATATTTGTGTACTGCATGTAAGTAGTTTTAAAATTTCATTGTTTGATATATTTTTAAATTTATAGTCACCTCATAGCAGATTAATATAACTAACACATTTCTATTACTAGGAGATTGTAATAATGTAGAAGATTATACCTTTTATGATATCAATGTAGAGTATAATTTCTGGGATAATAATGTTATTAACTTTTGCGATCTCAAAACCCTGTAGCCAATTTAGATAGAATCTAAATAACTTAAATTGTGTAATTTGCCTTTCCCAAGTGAATAATATGTACAAATTTAAAGATTTTCATATTGTGCCATAAAAGTTTTCAGATAAAGTTTCTGTATTCTACAATATAGTTTAACAAGAAGCTTACCAGAAAAGTGAGGTCCACTTCTAGTTGTATATTGATTGTGTCAACTTAATCTCCTTTTTGTTTGAAATTATCTTTTAAATAGGTACTTGTTTTCTTATTCCAAGGTAGACTAAATGCTCTCAAGAATGTACTTGAGAATATACTTGATTGGTTATTTACAAATATGGAAACAGTTTACAGACCATTCCCAATCCAAAGTTTTCTTACTGTATGAATTCTTACTTTATTATCAAGTTAATTTGCATTTCCTGAATGTCAGGAAAAACAAATCAATCTGGAAAGATAAAAATGATTATGACGGTAACATTAATAAATCCTAATATTTATCTACTTTGTACTGTGCTAGGCAGTGTACAATGCCATCTCTAATTCTCAACAATTATGTAAGATAAGTGGATATTGTCCCCATTTTGTAGACAAGGGAGTAAAGCAAAGAGAGATGTAGTAACTTGTCTATGGACAATAACAGAGCTTGATTTAAAAGCATACTGGCCAGACCATTGTCTGGGTAAACAGTCTCTAAGGAACACTAAAATATCCCTGGAAATATATCATGATAGAGAAAATTACAGTGATCTCAATTCCTCTCAAGGAGAGGTGGAAGAACACTTTGAATAGGCTGCCTGGGTATGTGGTAGAAGTACAGAAGTAGGACCCTTCCTGTAGCGCATGATCAAATAATGTGCCTTCTAAGGAGGGAAGGTGAGGTTAGCTATAGGCCTTCTATTTGAGTAAGTTAGGGTATGCAGGTTTGGGCTCCAGCTAAGTCACTGGGAACATTAGAGGAAAGCCTCCTTTACCCATCACCCTGCAGCATAAGCCTTCTCTAAATGTTGGACAAGTATATTAAGAATATGTGTTCGGAGGGGCAACAAATTACTAGCTTATGTAGGGACCCGCATACCTGAGTCAGGCCCTAGTAACAAGGCTTTTGATGGCAGCAGCAGCCAAGCTGGAGCAGCTACTGCAAAGATGTCAGCTGTAGCAGGGGAGGCAGAGCTGGCAGGGTCCAGGAACAGGTGGGACCATCCACTACTAAGTTGGTGGGGCAAGAGTCCCACACTCCCAGGCATAGCTGCAGCCATCCAGCTACAGCTCTGGACCTGGGCATCCTTGCACTCTTGGAGGTCGAGGAAGCCCCTTACCCTTGCAGGCTTGAAAGTACCTGCTCCTACTACTTGGCCTCTTTCCACTCCCAGCGCCCACTCCAGGGCAGAGCAAAGCTGTGACTGAGCCCAGGTGCTGTAGCAACCTGGCCAGGTGTGCATGTGCTTGGGGTGGTGCTGACATGCCAGCCCCCTACAACCTCAGCCCCCTCTGGACTTTGGGCACTGACTAGCATGAGAGGGAGGCTGAGGGGGGACTGAGGGCAGCTCGGCATGGGCCTGCAGGCACCCCTCAGCAAGAATAGCCTGGGCACAATGGGCCATATGTTGATGGCAGCAGGAGGCAGACAGGTTCCTGGGCAGAAAGGGGCAGGTCCCTGGTGAAGCCCCATCTTCAAGCTGGGTACAGCATGAAGCCTGGGACCCAGGCTGTCAGTTCTGGGTGGAGTTAGTGGCCCAGAGTGAGAACTTATGGTGCTTTTTCCAAACCCTGCCATGGCCACCCTGCCATGGACCAATCAGCACTCACTTCCTCCCTTCTAAGCCCATAAAAACCCCAGACCCAGGCAGACTTACACAGAAGACCAGAGGACCTACCTCAGATAGGAGCTACACACTCTGGGTCTCCTCTCCACTGAGAGCTGAACATTTGTTGGGATGACCTGCCTGCAGATAGGAGCTACCTACTTCAGGTCTCCCAAGAGCTCTTCTGTCACTCCACAAAGCTCCTCTCTGCCTGCTCACCCTCCAGTTTTCTGCATACCTCATTCTTCCTGGATGCAGGACAAGAACTTAGGACATGCTGAATGGTGGGCTGAAAGAGCTGTAACACAAACAGGGCTGAAACATACCCCTCTCCCCTTCTTGCCACATTGCAGGTGACAAGAAGGAGAGAAGAGCTGTGGCCCTTCAGGGAGCCCAGACCTTGGGGCTCCACAAGCCAGGGCTATGACACCCTTTTTGGGGCTCTTGAGTTTCTGGCATCTCCAGGTTTCCAGGTGCCACCACATTCCCCTTGTCCAGATATGGGTGCCCACAGTGGAAGATGCTTATGGTGTATCTGATCAAACCACAGGGTTGCACAGAGCCAGTGCCTGTGCTGACTTCTGGAACTGCCCACCCTGCTACAACAGCCAGTGTGCCCGGCTGGGCAAGGTGGCCAGACCCCAAGCTTGCTCATCCATGCACTCCTGACCACTCCACACCTGGCTTTCCCTTGGCAGGCATGGGATCCAGGCTGGTAGCATGAACCAAGTGCAGCCTGCCAGGTCAAGTGGGCAGAACGAACCCAGTGGGCTGGAACAAAACTCAGGCAAAAGTGCCATCAGCCACAGAGGTTTCCAGCTAGAAAAGCAACACCCTAAGGATCCTGAGACACTTTTAAGTGGTGGAGCCACAATTTGAAGCAGTTCTTATCAGACTTGAACTTCATGATACCACTCTCAAAGTTAATAGTACACACTAAAGTAATTGAAAGTTTTTTATCTTTTATTTTTAGTGACCTATAACCACTATATCACTATTGGCTCTTACCTTTATTAAGACTGATCTTTAGCCAGAAACAATAAAAATAAGAATGCCCATCTAGCTGCTATGATTTATGTGGTGTCAAACCCTATTTCAAAGTTAGGTAAGAAGATGTAGAACAGCAGCCTGGCCAACATGGTGAAAACCCATGTCTACTAAAAATACAAAAAAATTAATCAGGCGTGGTGATGTGTGCCTGTAGTCCCAGCTACTCAAGAGACTGAGGTGGGAGAATCTCTTGAACCCAGGAGGTGGAGGCTACAGTGAGCTGAGATGGGACCACTACACTCCAGCCTGGGTGACAAAGTGAAATCCTGTCTCAAAAAAGAAAAAAAAGATGTAGAACGGGGATCAGCAAACATTTTCTGTGAAGTGCCAGATGGTAAATATTTTAGGCTTTATGGGACAGGAGTCTCTGTTGCAACCTTCAACTCTGTTGTTGTAGCTTGGAAGCTGCCATAGATAATATGTAAATAAATGAATGTGACTCTGTTCCAGTAAAATGTTATTTTAAAAAACAGGTTTAGACTGGCCACGGTGGCTCACGCCTGTAATCCCAGCACTTTGGGAGGCCAAGGCAGGTGGATCACCTGAGGTCAGGAATTCAAGACCAGCCTGGCAAACATGGTGAAACCCTATCTCTACTAAAAATATAAAAATTAGGCCGGGTGCAGTGGCTCACACCTGTAATCCCAGCACTTTGGGAAGCTGAGGCGGGTGGATCACCAGAGATCGGGAGTTCGAGACCAGCCTGACCAACATAGAGAAACCCCATCTCTAGTGAAAAATACAAAATTAGGCAGGTGTGGTGGCAGATGCCTGTAATTCCAGTTACTCAGGAGGCTGAGACAGGAGAATTGCTTGAACCCAGGAGGCGGAGGTTGCGATGAACCAACATTGCACCATTGCACTCCAGCCTGGGCAGCAAGAGTAAAACTCCATGTCAAAAAACAAAAAACAAAAATTAGCTGGGCACAGTGGCACATGCCTGTAATCCCAGCTACTAGGGAGGCTAAGGCAGGAGAATCACTTGAGCCTGGGAGTCAGAGGTTGCAGTGAGCCAAGGTTGCACCATTGTACTCCTGCCTGGGCAAGAATACAATCTCAAAAAAAAAAAACCGTTTAGGTGGACACAGTGGATTATATATGTAATCCCAACACTTTGGGAAGCCAAGGCAGGAGGGTCACTTGAGCCCAGGAGTTCAAGATAAGCCTGGGCAACATAGAAAGACCTCATCTCTACAAAAATTAAAAAATTAAAAATTAAAAAACTGCCACACTGTTATTCCATTTAGTTGTACCTTATTATGGTTCTACTGGCAATATATGAAAGTTCCGTTTGCTCCATATCCTGGCCAAGACTTGGTATTATCAGTCTTTTCTATTTTAGTAATTCTAGTGAGTATAATATACTGTCTCTGTAGTGATTTAACTTGTATTTTCTTAGTGACTAATGATGATGTGCATCTTTTTATATGCTAATTGTCCATTTGTATGTGTTATGTTAACAACTATCTATTCAAATCTTTTCCCCATTTTTATAAACTAGCTTTTTCTTGTATTGAATTGTAAAAATTCTTTATGTATTTTGGGTTCCAGTCCTGTCAGATGTTTGTATTTTAAATGTTTTTCCAGTCTGTGACTTGTCTTTTCATTTATTGTCTTTTGAAGAACAGAAGTTTACATTGTTATGAAATTCAATTTATTTTTTAAATGTTTATTAGTAGTGTTTTTGTGTGCTAAGAGATCTTTGCCTTCCCAGGATCAAAGATATTTTGTTTGTTTATTTTACATTTAGGTCTATGATCCATTTTGAGTTAATTTTGTCAAAGATCATGTTTTCCTTACTAGTATCTGGTTGTTCCAGAACCTTTTTCAAGAATATTATTCTTTCTGCACTAAATTATCTTGATACTTTTTTTCTGTTTTATTTTATTGATCACTACATATATCCTCATACTGTCTAGTTACTGTAGCTTTATTGCAAATCTGGAAGTCAGTTAGAGTAAGTCTTCCAATTTTGTTCTTTTGCAATATAGATTTGGAAATTTTAGGTCCTTAGCATTTCCACATAAATTTTAGAGTCAGCTTGTCAATTTCTACAAAATAGCCTACTGGAAGATTGATTGTAATTTCATTGACTCTATAGACCAGTTTGAGGACAGTTAATACCGTAAAATACTAAGTCTTCCAAACCATGAATGTGGTATATTTCTCCATTTATTTAGTTTTCTTTAATTTTTCTCAGTGATGTTTTGTGATTCAGTTAATAGATCTTTGTTAAATTTAACCCTATGTTTTTCATGATTAGGAGGCTATTTTCAATAGTATTGCTTTTTTTTTTCTTTGACACGGGGTCTGGCTCTCACCCAGGGTGGAGTGCATTGGCACCATCTCAGCTCACTACAACCTCCTTATCCCAAGCTCAAGCTATCCTCTTACCTCAGCCTCCTGAGTAGCTGGGACTACAGGTGCACTCCACCATGCCCAGCTAATTTCTGAACTTTTCTAGAAACAGGATTTCACTATGTTGCCCAGGCTGGTCTCAAACTCCTGACGTCAAGCATTCTGCCTTCTGTGTGCTTATGCTTGTTCATTTGTGAAACATGTACTGGAAAATCTTCTTTATTTTAGGCATGATCCTAGTCTCTGTAGACACAGAGTCAAGGAACTTATTATCTGAGAAAGGGGACAGATAAGAAAGTGACTATATGTAATAAAGTGAAATAACCATGGTAATAAATACAAGCCAGGCCTCCTAAAGACCTTTGGTTTCTTAACAGATAACTTGCTTAAGAATTTAGAATAATAGAGTTTAAAAGTAAAAACTAATATTTCACCTAATTTTTATCATTGTCCAAGTCACAAAATTTTAAAGTAAAAGAGATCTTAGAAAATGCCTGTTCTAACAACCTTTCCTTACAAATAAGAAAATAAGAGTTGGTCCAATTCCCACAGCCAATTAGTAAATTGAGAGAACATTCTTCCTGCCTATACCATAGTCCTCAAACATTGGATTGGATAGTCACTGATGGCCAATTGTTTGTTCATATTTCCTTATTTACCAGATACTTCCTATGTATCAAGCACTATCTTTGTGCTAGATATATGAAAAAAATAAGATTTATTCCTGCACACAAGGAATTCACAGGCTAGTTGGGGAGACTGATAAGGAAACAGACAATTACAATAGATTGGTATTTTCTACAATAATGTTTTTTAGGAATCATTAGTTCCAAGATATAGAAACTTATTCAAGCTAGCGTGAATTAGGAGAGATTATTTATTTACTGTAAGGATATGAGGAAATTATACGGAATCCAATAGCAGGAAGTACAGCCCCACCTTACCAGAACTGGAAGGGCAGGTTCTTCCCCCCTCTTTTTGCCATTCCTTCCTCTCCACGTGGCTTCACGTCTTTGTATCTGCTATATTTTTCTCTCCCTGCAAATTACTTCTGCTTATTCATCTACTTGTTCATTCAATTTGTCTGTCTCCAATATCAGCCTCAGACCTTGAGTCCATATAACTTTGACTCTCTATACTGTTTTGTTTTTTTGTTTGTTTGTTTGTTTGTTTGTTTTGAGACTGGGTCTTGCTCTGTCACCCAGGCAGGAGCCTCTATCTCCCAGGCTCAAACTCTCCTCCCACCTCAGCCTCCCAAGTAGCTGGGACTACAAGCATGCATCAACATGCCCACTAATTATTTTATTTTTTGTAGACACAGGGTCTCACTTTGTTGCCCAGGCTGGTCTCAAACTCTTGCGCTCAAGTGATCCTTCTGCATTGGCCTCCCAAAGTGCTAGGATTATAGGCATGGGCCACTGTGCCCAGCTGACTCTCTATACTGAATTGATTCAGTGTCTAGCTCCCAAACTCCAGACTTTCAGGTGAGAGCCTTTTATTGTCCCAGTTTAAGTCATGTGTCTACTCCTAGTCTTTCCAGCTTCTTAGAAGATAATAGGCAGTACAGGTTTTCTAAGAATCCGAGTGGAAAGAAAGAATATGATTGGAAAGAAATGATTGGTATCACTTGATCATCAAGAGATACAGGCAAGTGGTAAAGCAGCATTCTATTTATGTTCCTGCTTATATAATCTTTAAAAAGTTTCTTTCTCTCTTTTTTTCAAGGTTTGAATGTTTCAAGATCAAGAACTCAGTAAACTACCATCTGCTTTTTACCTTAGTTCTATTCAGTTTAATAGTAACCACAGTAAGTCATATTTTATTTCTAACAGATTAAGCATGTAAATTTGCCATTTATGGATTTTGGCATATTTTACTTTCAGTATTTGCTTCATGATGTTAAACTGAAATCTTTCTATACAAAATTAAAATATCGCACTGACAAACATTGCTCCCTTGTTCCCTGTTCAAATGTTATTTCTCACTGTAATTGAAATAACTTTTAAAAATCTGTTTAGTTTTTAAAGGGAGAAAGCAAAAAAGCAAATATTTAGTAGCAATAGGGGAAAATTAACTTTTCTCATAGATGGACACATCTATTTGTTAAAAATGAGAGACTGGCTCAGCTCCATTGGTCCTAATGTGACTATTTTAATGGTTAACTTTTCCCCAATAAGTTGAGACAGCTAGTTACTTCTAATCCTACATTAATGCTTTTTTCCCTTAAGTAAATTGCATTTTATATTGTGAAAATATTTATTTCAACAAGCATATATTGAAAACCTACCATGTCAGGCACTAGAAATACAGACATGACTAAAAAAAAGTTGCTTATCTGTGAGGAGCTCATTCTATTAGAGAATTTAAGCATGTACACAAAAAATGGCATCAAAAGATAATTACAATAATAGAGGTAAAAACTACTCATACTATGATGAGATAAAGGTGGTTCAATCAAGGCTGCATGCATGTGTCGAGGAAAGCTTCCGAGAGGAGGCACTTGAACTAGAATTTAACTGATGATTAGGAGTTCATCAGGCCCCTGGGCAAGAGTGTGGTGAAACATTTGTAGATAGCACTATTGTTTGTTCATAAGGCAGAGAACTTTGGAACAACATAGTAAACTACCATTTTTAATCACTTACAATATGCCAGATATTGTAACTAAGTACTTTACCTTTATTGTCTCATTAAATCATCACCACTGGTAGAATTGGGCAAGATTTAATATGGCTAGAACACATGGTAATGGAAGAGCAGTGAATGAGTCTATAGAATTAGACAAATATCAGATTATAATACCCTTGTATGCCTTGTTTAAGCAAATTTTTATCCTCAAAGTAATGTGGAGACACTAGGCACGGTGGCTCCCTCCTGTAATCCCAGCACTTTGGGAGGCTAAGGTGGATGGATCACTTGAGGTCAGGAGTTTGTGACCAGCCTGGCCAACATGGTGAAACCTGTCTCTACTAAAAACAGAAAAATTAGCTGGGTGTGGTGGCATGCCCCTGTAAGGGGGCGCTGAGGTGGGAGAATTGCTGGAACCCAAGAGACAGAGGCTGCAGTGAGCTGAGATTCTGCCACTGCACTCCAGCCTGGGCAGCAGAGCAACACTCTGTCTCAAAAAAAAAATAAAGAAAGAAAGAAAAGAAAAGAAAAAGTGGTGTGGAGCCATGAACTGGTTTAAAGAAAAAACATATTCAGATATGTGTTTTAGAACGATTGCTCTGGTTATGGAGGCTGGATTAGAGGAGTATGAGGCTAGACCCACGGACTTTTGTATTTGCTTTAGTAAGATATGAAACTCAGGTGAAAGTAATATAGCTGTGGGGTTGAAAAGAAGCTGTCATAAATAACAAACTGCAGGACATGTGACCCACTTTATAGTAGATGGGGTGAAAGTAGAGTAAAAAGGAGTTGTCTAGAATGACTCCTGACCTGGTTGTCAGGATAGATAGCATATTCTTAATCAAAACAGGAAACTTGGAGGATGAACCTCTTTTGCAGGATAGATAATAAGTATGTTTGCACCTGGGGTAGGGGTAGAGATAAATTCAATTTGAAATGTGTTAAGATTGAGGAGCCTGATATTAGTGACATCTGTGGCCTAACAGTTAAGCTGGACTAAAGATGTAGATTTGGGAATTGTCAGAGTATACATAGTACTAAAAATGTGAGAATAGATGACCTGAACAAGTAGCATGGACCATTAAGATGACTAAAGGGGTCAGGCACAGTGGCTCACACCTGTAATCCCAGCACTTTGGGAGGCCTACATGGGAGGATTGCTTGAGCCCAGGAGTTCAAGACCAGCTGGGCACCATAGTGAGACCTCGTCTCTGCAAAATTTTTTTTAAAAAATTAGCCAGATATAGTGGCATGTATCTATAGTCCCAGCTACTCAGGAAGCTGAGGTGAGAGGAACACTTGAGCCCAAGAG
Organism: Cacajao melanocephalus; assembly: GCA_963573385.1. NCBI lineage: Eukaryota > Metazoa > Chordata > Mammalia > Primates > Pitheciidae > Cacajao > Cacajao melanocephalus. Next base: position 10,980 of record CAUYLG010019701.1, read on the forward strand.
GTCAAGGCTTCATGCAGAGCCATGATTGTGCCACTGCACTCTGGCCTGGGTGACAGAACGAGACCCTGTCTCAAAACAAAGACTAAAAGTGCAACCTAATGAAATGCTTACATTTGAGGACTAGGTGGAAGAAATGGAGCTAGCAAAAGAGACTGAGAACAAGTAATCAGGTATGTAAGAAAGCTACGAAAACCTGATGTCATAGAGTACAAAGATTTCTAGAAGTGAAAAATGGAAGAACAGTTGCCTCTGAAAGGATGAGTACAATTAAGATTGAACACTAATAGAGATTTTCAGTTAGAAGACCAGGTAACCTTAATGTGGATGCTGTCAGTAGTAAATTGAGGGAGGCAGAAGCTAGATTTCAGTTATTTGAGATGTTGAATAGGAGGTTGAAAGGGCACATATGCACTATTTACTTGTTTCCACATTACTTTGCCTAAACTACTATATTAGTCCATTCTCATTCTGCTGTAAAGAAATATCCAAGGCCAGGCACAGTGGCTCATGCCTGTAATCCTAGCACTTCGGGAGACTGAGGCCGGTGGATTGTGAGGTCAGGAGTTCAAGACCAGCCTGACCAACGTGGTGAAACCCCGTCTCTACTAAAAAAAAAAAAAAATACAGAAATTAGCCGGGTGTGGTGGCACATGCCTATAATCCCAGCTACTCAGCAGGCTGTGGCAGGAGAATCACTTGAACCCGGGAGGCAAAGGTTGCAGTGAGCCGAGGTCACACCACTGCACTCCAGCCTGGGTAAAAGAACAAGACTCTGTCACAAAAAAAAAAAAAAAAACAAGACTAGGTAATTTATAAAGGAAGGAAAAGGGAAGTTTAATTGACTCAGTTCCACATGGCTAGAGAGGCCTCAGGAAACTTACAGTCATTGTGGAAGGTGAAGCAAACATGTCCTTCACAGAGTGGCAGGAGAGAGAAGTGCAGAGTGAAGGGGGAAGAAGCTCCTTATAAAACCATCAGATCTCGTGAGAACTCACTCACTATGATGAGAACAGCATGGGGGAACCACCCCCATGATATATTCACCTCCCACAAAGTCCCTCCCCCAACACGTGGGGATTACAATTCAGATTACAATTCAAGATGAGATTTTGGGTTGGCACACAGTCAAACCATGTCAACTACATATTGGCTAATCATTAAAGAATTGTAGAATTTCAGAGGTGAAATGAAGTCTTGTTATGATATGAAAGAAGAGAATCAAGTCCAGAGATTGTCAGTGACTTGCCTGGCCAATCAAGTTTATATAGAGAATTGGTGGCAGAGACAGACTTTGAAATCAGATCTAAGTTTGGATCCAGGTTACTTAGAAACTTTTGAGACCTTGCAAATTATTTAATCTCTCTCAGCCTTAGTTTCTTTCATCTGTTAAATGAAGAAAATAATAGTATATATTTTCTGTTAGTTGTGAAAATTATTACCTAACACATACTAAGGACTCCATAATTGTTTGCCTTAAAAAAATGTCTTTAAGAGGCATGTCCTTTTGCATTTCTTTTATTGGTAACAGTGGGAATCTGATAGCATTACCTATATGAATGGAAATTTTGAAATAAGAAATTTCAGAGATTAAAAGCATTCTCCCTTACTGAGTTTAGAGTTACAGATATATAATGCCTCATGCACATCATATTTTTAAAGCTCACAGTGCTAAAAAGGAAATAATCTGGGTTTTTGTTTATTTTGTACTGATGGTAGAAACTTCCTCCAGAAGTAAGAAATTTTGTAGCCAAATAATAAAATTATATAAAATTTTATGAAATTGCCACATTAAATGAGGATGTAGAAATATCTAAATCCAGTACTTACTATCAAAGATATTAAAGTCTTGTAGGGAGAGAAACAAACTATTAAATGCCACAAAGTTTATACATGAAGAGTAATGGTAGAAAGGAGGGTGAATGGCTTCTGCTGTATAGAGAAAGGATCAGAAAAGGCTTCAAGAAGGAGGTATAGTTTTAGTTGAATCCTAAAAGATGAGTAATGAGTAGAGGAGGATTTCTGAACAAAGTAGAGAGCAGCATGTTTAAAGATATGGAAGCATGAAACTAGCACATTTGAGGAAGCATAGTACTTTCTGGAGTCTTGGATGAGGAGGAGACAAGAAAACAGTAGTGAGACCAAACAGAAAGGCAGGAGTCATGGAAGGATTTGAATGTTAGGCTAAGAAATGTAAACTTTGTCTTGCAAGTGATGAGTCATAGCAGGGTTATGACTTGAATTTTGATTCCCCTGTACCATATCATTTAAAAATTGTGTCCCTGCAGGGCAATACATGCATGTTAAATCTTGAGTAGGCATTGAGCTTAATCATCCACATGACATTGGAACCTACAACCAGGGTCTGTGTAACTGTGAATACATCTAGAAAGGTTAGTTAGAGATTTCTGGAAGCATAAGAAAGCACAATAAATTTGTTTTAAATGTCTTTACTTTCTGAGCGCCTACTGTGTGCTAGACACTTTCAGGTATTTTAGCTTATCATTCCTCACCACTATTACTCTTCATTATCCAGATGAGAAAAAATGAATCTTTTAGTTAAATAACTTGCCCAAGGCTTGTAGCAAGTAAGTGGAAGAGTTTGAAATTTGCTCCTATCTCTCAGTCCAGTGTTCTCTCTGTCGTAGAACAGATCTGCTGTAGGGATTGTCAGCATAACCTCTTCATTCCTCATGAGTATCCCTGTATCCTTATCCCTCCTTGATACCGATGCAGAGTCTGGAGTAGTACACAACAGGTCTAAAACACTCTACTGACCATAGCAGGGCTAGCACTAAGGTCTACCTATAGATATTAGCCCCACTGTGGCATGCCACTTGATCTGATTGCTTTTACATGGCTGGATTCAAATCTAAGTAGGATGGGGGAAGCAGGAGAGGTTTGGGATTTACAGAGTAGTTGGAATAGGTTTTTCTCCCTTCATAATGTACTTCATTCACATGTGTTTTTTCTAATATTTTGCAGGTTTACCTTAAGGTGAAAGAGCCAATATTCCATCAGGTAATGTTTTGTAAATTATTACACATTAGATTGTTTAATAATACATGCCTGCTTTGTGGTTTCCTTGTCTAAGAAATGATATACGGATAAAATTTTTTAAAATGAAATGGTAGATGTTCTACGAAGTTCAGTGTTTAAAAGAGAGGTTGCAAAGTCAAATGCCTACAGGACCCAAGTGTAGGTAACAGGAATATACCTGGGATAGCCAATGCGCGGGTCCAGCTTGCTGTTGGTATTCAGTAATACAACAGATGCAACATTGCTATTATAAGCAGAAAGACCAGGAAGCATTATGCACATACACGCAAGCCTTTTTATGACATCTAGAAAAGACAGACCAAAAATTCCTTGAATATTTTCCCCCTAATATATTTTAATGCATTTTTTGACATGGGAAGTGATTTATATTGAAGGAAGCAGACACAGGAAACTTTATTGTAGGAAATGGTGATTTAAGTGCATGCCATTATGAAACCAGAGTGAAATAAAGAAACAGGCCTTTCAATGCTGCCATATGCCTGGTACTATGCTCATTACTACACAGACTTCTAATCTCACCAACAGTACTACTAATTGGGAATTATTATATACATTTCAAGGAAAATGAACTCAGAAATATTAAGTAATTTGCCCTAGGGTGACACAGTTATTAAGGGGGAGAGCCAGGATTATAACCTGGATTTGTCTGACTCCTTTTCACCATTCTTTTAACAAACCAGCAAGCAAAAATGAATAAATAAGCACACTATGCAGAAGTGCCAGAGTTTTAAAGTATTTTGTGCTTATATAAACATTTACTAATGTTCTTATAACTTTCACAATTCAAGCTATACAATAGTCATCTAACTGGAACCTGGCTATTGAAATGTATTCTATAATCACATTATTATGCCTTGCTTTTCTCCAGGTCAGCTGCAGGTAGATGAACTAAAGCAAATGCTATAGAAAAGAAATTATCACAGCCGGGCACGGTGATTCACACCTGTAATCCCAGCACTTTGGGAGGCCAAGGCGGGCAGATCACTTGAGGTCAGGAGTTCGAGACCAGCCTGGCCAACATGGTGAAACCCCATCTTTACTAAAAATACAAAAATTAGCTGGGCGTGGTGGCATATGCCTGTAATCCCAGCTACTTGTGAGGCTGAGGCAGGAAAGAATTGCTTGAAGCCAGGAGATGGAGGTTGCAGTGAGCCAGGATTGCACCACTGCACTCCAGCCTTGGCGACAGAACGAGACTCTATCTCAAAAAAAGAAAAGAAAAGGCATCACATTCTTGTTTATTGTAATTTGAGATGATGCCATTATGTCATTACTCTTTTATTTGAAAAGTTTTATTAACAATATGAAAAACAAAGTTGGCCAGGCACAGTGGCTTATGCCTATAATAGTGCTTTGGGAGGCTGAGGTGGGAGGAATGCTTAAAGCTGGGAGTTCAAGACTAATGTGGGCAACATAGCAAAAAAAAAAAAAAAAGAAGAAGAAGAAGAAGAAATTAATTGGGCAGGGTGGAACATGCCTGTATTCCTAGCTATTCAGGAAGCTGAGGTGGGAGGATCCCTTGAGCCTAAAAGTTTGAGGCTGTAGTGAACTATGATTGTGTCACTGTACTCCAGCCCAGGCAATATCATGAGACTCTATGTCTTAAAATAATGATAAATAATAATAAATGAAGTTAATTTGTATAAATACTTTTTATAAACTTCTTATTTGCCTTTACTAAGAAAAATCATGACCACAAAAATATAAAATTTGGGAATTCTGGGTTAATTTTTATAAGTTTTATGACCATCTATTTTTCATTTTGTGTTTTAGAACTGTTTGACACTATGTAATAAAAAACAACTCTTAATATAACTACCCCTAGTGCAATATCCATGTGTTTTTCTAGTAATAAATATTTTCTTCTCCATGTATAGCTGTAATATTTACTGATAAGAAGAGAAGCAGGATGAAAGCTAGATCTACCCATGCCCACTGTGGCTTATGTCCTAGGCCTAGAGACTAAAAATCAGGATAGAGAAATGAAGAAATAAGGGAATGCTAGGGTGAAGCAAATAAGTAATCTAAAGGTAAAAGACATTCATTCATTCAACAGATGTCTTCTGTCTACCTTCTCTGTACCAAATTCTGAGCTGGAATTTGGAGACAGAGAGGTAGCAAAGCAAAGACTATGATCTACATACAGTCAAGCAGACCTGGATTTAAAATCTAGTCTCCTCCACTTACTAGCCATACACCCTAGATAAGTTAGTTAACCTCTTTGAGCTTTGGTTTCCTCATTGTTCAACAATCTCCCCTCCTTTTTTTTTTTTTAAATAGGGCCTCGCCCTGTCACTCGGGTAATGCAGTGGCTCCATCACAGCTCACTACAGCCTTGACCTCCTTGGCTCAAGCAATCTTCCCACCTCAGCCTCCCAAGTAGCTGGGATTACAGGCACATACCACTACAACAGGCTCTTTTGCATCTTTTGTAGAGACGGGTTTTGCCATGTTGCCCAGCTGGTCTCAAACTCCTGAGCTCAAGCAATCTACTTGCCCCAGCCTCTGTATCACTGAAGCTCAGGTGGGATTACAGGTATGAGCCACCATGTCCAGCCTCAACAAACCCTTTTTAAGTGCTTTCAATGTGCCACGTGCTGTCCTAGGCACAAGGGATACATACACTAGTGAATAAAATAATAAGCCCTGCCCTCAAGAAACCTACACCCTGTATCTATAATAACTTCCTAAGTTTGAGGATTGAATGAAATAATGCATATAAAACCCTTGTCACATAATAAATAATAAATGTTAACTAACATTAATATACATAGGCAAATAAGATATGGCCACTAATCTCAAGATCATTGTCTAATCAATAATTGCAGTGTATAAGTCTTGTGATAAATATGTAAAAGCAGTGGTAATATAGACAAGGGTTTGCTCTGTCTGCTTAGATGATTCACAGAGAGGCTTCAGGAGAGTCTTGAAGATGAACAAGATGTCACAGGTAGAGAAGTAGAGAAAGGCTATTCCATCCATAGAGAAGCATGTGATAAGGCAGCAGTCGCCAACCTTTTTGGCACCAGAGACCAGTTTTATGGAAGACAGTTTTTCCACGAACAGCCAGGGGATGGTTTTGGTATGAAACTCTTCCGCCTCATATCATCAGGCATTAGATTCTCATAAGAAGCACATAACCTAGATCCCTTGTATGTGCAGTTCACAATACGGTTTGTACTCCTGTGAGAATCTAATGCCACTGCTGATTTAGTAAGAGGCAGAGCTCAGGCGGTAATGCTCACTTGCCTGCAGCTCACCTCCTGCTGTGCAGCCCAGGTCCTAACAGGCTGCAGACCTGTACCAGTCTAGGGGTTGGGGACCCCTGTGTTAAGGTACAGAAGTGTGAATTGGTAACTCTTGCATATGAAACGGAAGTACAAGTTCACCCAGGGATTTGTGGTAGTGTGCTGAGGTGTTTACAAAATGACTGACTACATCTGAACATACCTGTTTTCCTAGAACATTTATTTTATTCAACTATATTGTAGGGATTGAACTTTTTCTTCTTTTTCTTTTCTTTTTTTTTTTTTTTGAGACAGAGTCTCACTCTGTTGCCCAGGGTGGAGTACAGTGGTGTGATCTCAGCTCACTGCAACCTCCGCCTCCTGGGTTCAAGTTATTCTCGTGCCTCAGCCTCCCAAGTAGCTGGGACTACAGGCATGCACCATCACACCAACTAATTTTTGTATTTTTAGTAGAGATGGGGTATCACTATGTTGGCCAGACTGGTCTTGAACTCCTGACTTCAAGTGATCCGCCCACCTCAGCCTCCCAAAGTGTTGGGATTACAGGCGTGAGCCACTACACCTGGCCTAATTTTTGTATTTTCAGTAGAGACAGGGTTTTGCCATGTTGGCCAGGCTGGTCTCAAACTTCTCACCTCAAGTGATCTGCCTGCTTTGGCATCCCAAAGTGATGGGATTAGAGGCGCGTGCCATCATGCCCAGCTGGGATTAAACTTTTTAAACTTAAAACAAATATAAATATGTTATAGAATTGAGTACAATGATCACATGAATTTATAGGATGAAATAAGAAACTTCAAAGAAGTTTGTGTTTTCAGTGTCCCTCTCCCATCTCTGTCCATTGGGAATAAGTCATCCTTCCTTTGCTATTAGGAGTACTTTCATAGAAAAGTTTTAAAAGTACAGGTATACTATAAATATTTGGTATGGCTGGCCCTAGATGTAGGAGATGGGCTTGGATTACTGGTGAAGGGTTAGGTCATGAGGAGCCCTTTATACGATGCTTAAAATTATAAGCAGTCAAGAGCCGTTAAAGAGTTTTAAGCTGCAGTATGACCAAGTCAGATTCTTATTTTTAAAAGATTCATTGAAAGGCTACCTAGGGGCTGGAGGAAGAAAATAAAAGGCCAAGGAAAGAGACAAGTTTGATTCCTATTGCCGTAGTCCAGTGAGAAAGGATTTTTAAAAACCAGTGCTGTAGGATGATATGAAACAGTACACTATAGATATAACAAGTAAATTTATATTATATAGTATACATACATGTTAGAAGGTGATAACTGCTATAAAAAAGAAAAACCATGTGAGGGTAGGGGGATATCCTTCCACTTGCCTCTCCCTCATTCTCCCCACTCACACTGAGTCTTGCTTTATATTTCAAACACAACAAGCATGTTTCCACTTTAGGACTTTTACACTCACTGTTCCACTGCCTAGGTTACTAGTACCCCAGCTATCTACATGATTTATATCCTCACTTCATTCAGGTCTCTGCTTAAATGTTAACTTAGCAGACAGGCCTTACCTAACAACTGTGTCTAAAATTACAGCCCATCCTTCTCTGTGTTGTTATCCGGTTTTAACTTTTATTAGTTGCTTTAGCAGAGAAAACACTAATAATATTTTTATAGTCTTTAGAGTTTGGAGACTGAAAAAAACTATTAAATATAGAAAAATAGGGAGAGAGATCCAAGATGACCGATTAGCAGCAGCTCAGGATTGTGGCTTCCAGTGAAAATGCAGAGAGCGAGTGGACACCGCACTTTCAGACAAATTTTTGTTGCCCACAGACCAGGAGATTCCTGGCAGAGGAGCCACACAGGTCGCCAGCGTGACTCTTTTGGCCGGCACGGCGCTTCTTAGTGCGGAGTATACGGGACGGGGTGCCCTTTGAGTCGGGCTCGGCTGGTCCTATCCCCACAAGGAGAACAGCAATTGGAAGCACTGAGGACTGAGAGTTTCACAGCAAGCACAGCCAAACCCGGGAAGGTCCACCTCTGTGGGGAAGGAGTGTCCGCCAAAGGAAAACTAAGAAACAGAAAAAACTTCATCACCAGGCAGAGAGATCCAAGATGGCTGATTAGCAGCAGCTCAGGATTGTAGCTCCCAGTGAAAGCGCAGAGAGTGAGTGGACACCGCAATTTCAGACACATTTCTGTTGTCCACAAACTGGGAGATACCCAGCGGAGGAGCCACACGGGTCACCAGTGCGACTTGTTTGGCCGGCGCGGTTGTTTTGCCGGTGCTCCGGCGCGGTGCTTCTCAGTGCGGAATATACGGGACTGGGTGCCCTTTGAGTCGGGCTCGGCTGGTCCCATCCCCACAAGGAGAGCAGCAATTGGAAGCACTGAGGACTGAGAGTTTCACAGTAAGCACAGCTGAACCCGGGAAGGCCTAGCTCCGTGGGCAAGGGGCATCCGCCGAAGGAAAACTAAGAAACAGAAAAAACTTCATCACCAACAAGCCAGACGTCCACTCAGACCCAATCCGAAAGTTGGCAATTACAAAGACGACAGGTGGATAAATCCACAAAAATGGGAAGAAACCAGTGCAAAAAGGCTGAGAACACCCAAAATCAGAATGCCTCTCCTCCTACAGGGGATCGCAGCTCCTCATCAGCAAGAGAACAAGGC